>JAESVK010046258.1:0-13612 GCA_017140935.1 Hamamelis virginiana
AATGTCACAGTTAAGATAATAGGTATGGTTTTAGTCAAACCCTATCTTAACAACTTGATATCTGTTCCACAAAATATAATCTCAATAAGGTAATCGCAGTGAAACTCTTTTCACTGTTTACCTATCACTCTGGCCAGAGGTTCCCTTTGAGAATTATCTTTGTGAACTTATCCTGACATTCTCTCTCATATAACTGAGAGTGATGATCCCTTATTGCACACTCATCCATCTTCATGCATAACTCATTAGAGCCAATAAGCACCGATTACAACCTTATGGATAAGGCTGTACAAGATACTATCAAACTCTAGCAACCTATGCACAAGACAGCTATGGTGTCTCAGGTCTAAGGACTACCAAATAAATGGACATAACACTAGAATATTCCTTTGACAGAACTACCATAGGAATACTCTTTACAGATCATGTTCAGTGTACATATTCTCTAATATGCACCCACAAATTAACCTAAGTGTCACTACACTGATAGGAAAGACTACCTATCCTCCATATGAGTTGGTTTAAATCTGTGCTACTCTTCATACGGTTAATTAAATATCCACTTTAATAAACCTTTGAGTAGGAACTCTTTTAGAATAGATGTATATGAGAAATATCAGTCTCTCTATCTCAACACCTTGAGATGCATATTTCTCTTATCATTTATTCATGGACCTTATCATATATGTTAGAACATATTAGATAAGTTATACCTTCCATATATTGATAATATGAAACTTAATATACCCTTTAGGATTGGTTTTAGGGCATACTTCTAACAGGACTCGTCCCTCTTCTTTAGCCAACTGTCTTTCTCTTCTTTTCTGTACCATCTCCTTTTTGTCAACTTTGATACTTTGATAGCCCAATCTAAAAGGGTAGATTGCTGAAGGATACTTGATAGAATCAGGTGTGCCTTGATGATGACGACCTAAGCCCATTCCTGGAAAAAAACCCATATTTTTCATGATCTAACCCACTTGCATATTCCCATACGGGCTGCAGTCTAACACCATTTTCTCTTTACATCCTGGCTCAACCTCTACACATTGTATGTATTCAAAGTCTGTCAATAGTACTTCTTCGATCTCTAGTTTGATCTCACAGATAGGTACACGGGTAGGAGTGATCTCAGAATCTCCCTTCAATGTCACCACTGAGCCTTTGTAGGGGAACTTAACCTTTTGATGGAGAGAAGAAGGCACAACCCCTATTGGATGGATCCAAGGCCTATCAAGTAGAAGATTGAAACAGGCAGGCACGTCTAGTACTTGGAAATCGACTTAGAATTCTACAGGCCCAATAGCTAGAGATAAAGTGACCATCCCAACTACTTCTCTTCGAGTGTTGTCGTATGCTCTCACCGTTTGCCCTGACGGTTTGAATTCTGACGGTTCGATGCCCAAGGAAGTGGCGGTGCTGAGAGGACACACATTCAAGGCTGACCCATTATCTATCAACACTGTAGGAATTCTCTTTGTTAGAGATATGCCCTAAAACCAATCCTAAAGTGCATATCTATTTCATATTAGGATAAGAAGGTATTACTTATCATCTATATATTCAATTGTATGTACGATAATGTCCATGAATAAATGATAAGAGAAATATGTATCTCAAGTTTGTTGAGATATGAAGACTCATATTTCTCATACACATTTATTCTAAAAGAGTTCCTACTCATAGGTTTATTAAAGATGATATTTATTAAACCGACAAGAGTAGCACAGATTTAAACTAACTCCAATGGGAGGATAGGTAGTCTTTCCTATCAGTGTAGTGACACTTAGGTTAATCTGTGGGTGCATATTAGAGAATATGTACACTGAACATGATCTGCTAGAATATTCCAATGGATATTAAGTTAAAGGAATATTCTTATGTTACGTCCATTTGGTAATCCTAAGACCTGAGACACCATGGATGTCTTATGCCTGAGTTGTTAGGGTTTGATAGTGTTTTATACAGCCTTGATCTTAAGGTTGTAGTCGGCACTCATTGGCTCTAATAGGTCTTGCATGAAGGCATATGAGTGGTCAATAAGGAATCATCACTCTCAATATTATGAGAGAGAATGTCAGGGTCAGTTCTCAAATATAACTCTCAATGTGAATCTCTGGCCAGAGTGATAGATGAAATATGAAAGGGTTTCATAGGGTTCATCTTATTGAGATTATAATTTGAAGAACATATGACAAGAAAGTTAAGATAGGGTTTTGACTTATATCCATACCCTAAATATCTTAACTGTGACATTAGGGGATGAAGGATTAAGTAACAAGAAGGGTTCACATAGTTCTGCTATTCACCCAAACCTAGGGCATGTCATGACACATTGCTAGACGTCACTCATGACCAGTGAAAGCCTATTGATAAGTGTTATCAATGAGGGCATAATTGGAATAGTTTTAATTAAACCTTTAACTAGAAAGTTTCTATTTTAGGAGACATGGAGATGTCCCTAGTCACTGCTAGGTTGGGTTGAACCCAATGGGTCACACACAAACAAAGAACATAAGAGAGTCTCTTGAATTAAAGAGAGAAGGGAATTTTCTAAAACTAATTCCAATAATAACCTTATATATTATTTGTAAATATATATAAGGAATTAAGTTATATATTAATTAGTAATATATAAAAGGAATTAAGTTACTTTTGGAAATAAGTATTAAATAGAAACCCTAGGGGTTTTCTATAAATACTAGAGCTTGTGACATGCTAGCACTAAGCCTCCATCCTCACTTTAGAAAAAAAAGTTTCTCTCCCTCTCTCAAGCTTGATTCTTCCATTGTTGAGAAGCTTCAAGGATTCAAGCGGTTTTGTGTTCGTGTGGACTTCGTTGGAGACTTCATCCGTTTGAAGTTCGAGATCAACAATTGCAAATCGAAAGGCGTATCAAGTAAGATTTATTTATGTTTGATAAATATATTTGCTTATATGTAAATCATATGTCCCTATGCTTGTACGATCATGGTTAGGATATTCGATGATGGAATCATCTTTATAAAAATTTTTATTTTGTCTTCCGCTGCGATTCCATGTATTTCGAACGATTCCTTTCACTCTTGCCCATAGTATCCACCGTGACATACAAAGCTTGCAAATGATGAGGTCCTTTTTTCGGAAGGTCTGACTCTGTGAAGGATATTGACTGCCCATGCTGAACTGGACTGACCAGCCTGACTAAACCCTCGGGTGAAGTATCGATGGGAATCTGAACCTGGTTGAGTAGCCTGAGTACTGTCTGCCTGTGCTTTTGAGAAGCCATTAAAAGTCTCCAGATGGTGATGTTGGCTTGAGTACGCTTGAGCTGTTTCAGTATCTCTTCCTCTTCTTCTTGAACTTCAGTACGTTGAGATCTTTCTAACTCTTCCAAAGGATTGTCGGATTCCAAGTTGGCGGGCTTGAAATGACGCCCTCCTCTAGTGACATGGTTAACATCTGCCTCATCACTGGCCCAAATATCTGCTATCTCCTCGGGTGTGTTCATCAAATCTTCCCACTCTATAATATCAATCTCATTCTCTGACCCATCATCTATGGTAGACTCGGCAGAAGTCGAACTTGATCCAAAATTCTGGGTAACTCATGGTTGCCTTGGATAGACGGTTCGGTGATGGGTGTCTCCATTCATATGGATGACCTTAGTTGTCGAATACTTCTTGAGGATACTCTGGCTAGCTTTCTCAAAACAGATGAGGTTTGGATCTTTGGGTTCAACCTGAGCCACAGGAATGTCTTCTTTAAGTTAGTCAGGGTCATCATCCCAACCAGAAGGAACAATGGGTTTTTCAAAGGTGGATTTTTCAAATGTGGGCTTCTCCATCTTAGGGTAAAGGACATAGAAGTTGAACTTCCCACTAGGTTCCCCTAACAGGCCTACTTCGGGATCTCCGGCCTCATATCTTTTTTGCAATTCCCATTGGCTAGTTCCAGTCTTGGAAAAGGCTTTCTTGGTTCTAGCATTAGATCTAATGGGTTCAATCTTTGTCAAAATCTTTTCAAAACAATCCTAGTATATCTAATCAACCACAAAATATAAATAATAATAAATAGTACAAAAGTATACACAATCCTAAGGGTCTTAGGAGATTAGAAGTCAACCTAAGATTGGACTTGCGCCCTATTGACTACCTACGTACTTTATCAATTGCTTGACAAAGATCAAAGTCCACGTAGTTCGATTACCCTAGGACTCTCCTATTGTAATGAACTAGATCCTTGAAGGCGTTCTACTTTATCTAAGACTCTATCTTTGAGAGTTGGTGTTTGTTTGAAATGTTTCATCTTTCAAAATGGGAGTTTCATCCCAAAACAACTTCTTTAATTTTCATTTGAAAACTCTCAAAAATAGACTCTTAAACAAGCCAAAACTCCTCTTTAGATGTAGTTTTTACAACAAAGGGGAGTCCTAAGTGAAGCCAAGTGGCTTCCCTATCCTAGGAGTCCTTAACTACAACTTAAAGTTATCTAAACAACTCAAAATAATAAAACAATGCATGCTGGAATTTACAAAAAAATGCATAAAAAATGGACTAAACAATTAATAAAAAATGCATGAGAGTGTCCTAGATGTTATCTAATTGTTCTATGTGAACCTAGGCATGTTTCTAGGTTGGTTTGATCCTAAAAAATGACTTTTAATACACCTTAAAGGTACTTTCAATCTATGGACAGATTTGAATATACCCTTTAAAATGAACTAAAACCCATGAAAATAACAAATAAAAATGAGTGAGAATGACTAATATGCAACCTAATATGCATACTAAAACTATCATCAAAACATAGCATTTAACCATAAGGGAAGGGACTCACCTTTGCATGCTCCCTCGAACACATTTTATATATCAATCAAATATTCCAAGTGATAAAAATAAACTATGATACTAATAGATTAATAACCTAATATGCATTCTTACATTTTGAAAATCCTATCATATATACTAAAAAGAGATTCTAAATATGAGTATCTAATCCTAACTTTTAATCCTAACATGGTATAACTAAAGAAGAATAGAAGAAGAGAGATATGCATACATATTAAAAAAACTAGACTAACCTATCATGCATACTAAAGAAATATGGAAACTATGCATGTTAATAATAAACTATATCCTATGCATACTAAGGGAATAAAAACCTAACCTAGCATGATTAAAGAAGAAGAAGAAGAAAAACTACTAACCTCTACCTTCAAGCCTTCAAGCTCCAAGCCTTCTCCTCAAGCTCCAAGCCTTTTCCTCAAACTCCAAGGACTCCAAGAACCTCAAAGACTTTAAAACTTAAGCTAGAGTGCTATGGGGGAAGCTTGTGCAATTGCTCAAGCCTCTACTCTCCAAGCTAGCTCTCTAAAGCTTATTCTGTGTGTTGAAACTGATTCTAGGGCCCTCTATTTATAGGGAGGCCTGAGTTTGATCAATGGTTGAGTTTAAATCTCCTAGGAATGATCCAAGGGCTCAAAACCAGTCTTCCAAGGTGTTCATACTCATCCAAAATTCCCCATGGCCGAACTAAACACATGACAGGGCTTGGAAGAATCCCGGGCAGAAAAATCACTCAAAACTGCCAATTATTGGCTGAGAGGATCGATGACCATCCACCCTAGGACGGTTGGCCATCCTTCATGGACGGTTGGCCGTCCCTAGGTGGACGGCCATCGGTCCTCCATGTTATTTTTGGCATGTGAGGACCTACCTCAGCCCTTTTTGACCCGGTTTCGGCTTTTTTCGGCTTTTCGGGCCCGTTTTAAGTCCAAATTTGACGATTCAAGCGTCAAAACGATCGTGATTTGAGTCTCCATGTTTTAAGAAGTGTTTGAAGTAAAAATGCATTGACCGAGGCCAAAGGTTTAGGGAAAATTCGACCGATTAGCTGTTTAGGGCCTGCCGGGCCTAAATTAGGGTTTTGAAATTTGCTAACCGATTACTTTCGAAATCATTTCTTCTTTTTGAAACAAGTTTTAAAATGTTTTATGAAAGTATTTTGAAGCCTTTGAAGGCTTTGGTTTGATAAAAATATCGAATCTTGGTCGCTTCCAGTTGAAACCCTAATCTGGGCTTTGAAAGGGCCTTTCGAGCTTCAAGAGCTAATCATGAGCCAGAAGGCTCCACAGATCTTGTCATTGATCAACTTAGCTACCAAACACACTTTACATATCTATGCCAAAGCCTTGAGACCATTTGAGACAAGATTGACAGTCATTCAGGGCTTTTGTGATTTAAAGGACCAAACTGCCCTTCAGTCACAAAAGGCCTTATTTTCTATCAAGCCTGGCTCGGAATGCCATGAAATTTTGCAGAGACGTTCCTAGATTCTCTAAAAACCTAATGCAAAAAGAACTGACTCAATCTGACCTAAAAACACACATGTGATAATGGCCTCTACCTAATTACCCACAAAGGGTAAAACTGGGATTTTAGGGTTTTGATACCCTATTTCACCTCAAATCAAAGGCAACCATTCATGACCATACTCATGGTCAAAAATGGATGTCTACAGATGGCTGTAATTTCCTCTTCTTTCATTTCAAATTCCCAATCTTGTCTCTGTAGATTCATAAATGTCCCATAAAAATTGAATGATTATAATGTTAGAAAAGTAATATTTGGTTTATCTAGAATTGGATAATATTGTGTATAAATAATAAAATAACTAATTAAACAATACTAACATAATGTATAATAATTTTAAGAATTATATACCAATTAGGATAGTACATAATTAGAGAATAAAATAAAGAAGAAGAAGAACACTTGAATAATAATTCTGTTAAACCGGAACACTATTCATGTAACCAATAAAAAAATAGATGTACAAACCAAAATATACGAAACACTTAAAATAAACACTTATAGCTTTTTCAGAAAAAACTGCATAAGCTTTGCACGTTGAAAATTAACCAAGTCTAGTGTTTAACACTATGCCCTTAAGACATAATATGCTCCTCCTATTGGTGCTTAGAGTTGACGAACATCTGCCTCCCAAGGTAAAATGGTCATGTATGCAGAAGAAGTACAACAATCTTTTAAAAAAAAATGGAAATTGGGGATTATACACATTTTTTTGGGGATTATGAACAAAAATTCCGTATTGGGGATTTTGTGTTAATTTGGGTATTATGGTTTAATATGGGGATTGGGGATCATGAATTAATTTGGGAATTATGTATGATTTAGGGTATTCAACACCTTTTTTGGATTTGATGGGACAATTAAGATTATGATTTAATGTAAAAAAATAAGCAACAATTTGGGGGATTGTTTGCAAAGTTGGGGATTGTTCAATAAAATGAGCATAGGGAATTGTTATCAAAATTGAAGATTATTCATTATTTTGGGGATTGGGGATTATGTCTTATTAGGGGGATTATTCATTATTTATGGGATTGGGAATTACTTTGTAAATTTGAGATTATACATAATATTGGGGATTGTCTGTAAAAATTTGGCACATTTCCCTCAAAATTTGACCGTTCATGAGGGTAAAAATGTTTAATTAAGTGTACGGAAGTGCATGGAGGAAAATTCTCAAAATATAAATTTATGCTGGGAATTTTTAGAAACTATGGGAATATTGAAGGAAAATTCCCCAAATAATATCATATATAGTTACTACTATATGCATAAGAGTGTATAAAAGCTAGGGTGTCATGGCACTCCCAAGACAACCTTTGGCTCCACCCATGTGTACAATGTGACATAACTATATATTAAATACCACGTGTAAATAATTTAACGCTGCAACATGTTCGATCAACACATCATTCAAAGGTTGGCTCAAATATTATAGTTTAAAATAAATTTAATATAAATTGTTTCGAATGAAAACATTATGGTATAATTGGTTAATTAAAATTAAGTGACGAAGATGAAAAGAAATTAATGTAATGGACAAAAAAGCAAAAGATAATTTTAGAGATGCTATGTTATTTTCTGGAATAATTATTTATTATGAAAGTTAAAGGAATGCGTTACCAATTAGCCAAGCATTCAAATTTTTAAGGCTAGAGTGATGAAATGAAAAAGGTATATATTAACATTGTAGGTTATAAAAACACTTGAGAAAAATTTGGAAATTTATTATTGTTAGATGTGTGAACGTGTACATATAACACATATACAAATATTAATCGGGTTAGGAAGGTCGTTACCTTAATGCGGAATCAACCCGACGATGGATGCCAACGTCCTGTTGTTACAAGCCCCAAAACAAACCTCCGTGCTCGTTTCTATGTCCTCGCAATGTAGAGAATAACCACAACGAGCTATCCCCAATACTGTTCACGTACCCACGTCTAAGGAGCTTCAATGGTGATACTCCAAGAGAGATCTCTAGTGTGTGAGAGAGAGTGAGAGAATACGTAAGGAGAATTATTGAACTTCTGTTCTAATCCTATCACCTATATAAGATGAACAGAGTTCCAATTGGATATGGATTGCACCCATGCAATCCCACATCACCCTAAACACTTAGGATTAGGACTCATCCTAATCCACTTAATGGACGGATATTAAGTGGATTAGGACTCATCCACTTAGTCCTAATCCACTTAGGATTAGGACTCATCCTAATCCCATTAGGTATTCCACTTAGACTAGGATGATTGCCCTTTAATGGACGGATATTGGACGGGCTATAACCTAGCCCAAAAGTCTAACAGCTCCCACTCGCCCACTAAGGACAGATAATCTCAATCAACTCACTTACTTATCTTTTCATACAGGAAATGGGTCGTGCGACCTTACGAGAAGAAACGAACAATGACGAGAGCATAGCTATTAAATCACCACCAAGACTAACAAAAATGCATCAGCCAGAGGCTACTCGCATATGTCCTAGATAATTTCATCAACACCAAATCAAGTATTCTCAATCCCTCATAGTGAGCAATACTTAATCCCACAATATATCAAGTGTTTAACAACTCATATCGAACACAAAGTCGACATAAGCGTTGGACAGCTTATAAACTCATGACATGGTGTATCAGTAAATTAATCTTCCCTAAGAACTCACGCCAATTCAATTAGACTCAATTGCTTTCCTAGAGATGCCCCATGTGACTGTATCAATCATAGCCCTTAGGAAGCATGCTAAAGTAGCAACATCGAGCATCCTCTTCATGACTGAGCCTTAGGTCATAAGGACATAGGTTAGATCCCTCAAGATCTCAGTGGCTCATAAAGTGGTGGAGAAGGGATCATCCAGCACTCCCACTGTTCGTTAGCATTAAGCACATACAGTATGACATTTATGTTATGGTGTTGACTCATGTAAATGAGCTGTCAGTACCAAAATAACACCATAAAGATGGATGTCTAGTCGCTACAAAAGCGCCTAACTTCACACCTGGCCATCTCAGGCTTTACAGAATTGTAGAAAGAATTCTATGAACGATTCACAAGGAATCTCATCTTAGTCATAACTAAGGCGACTATCAATAAGTGGAATCTTAGCTCTCCACCTGAGCGCCATAGATTCCTCAGTCTCATCTTGCTCGCTGCTTAAGCGTCAAGGTGAATTACCTGTGTGAGTAGGTAGATTTTAGCCTTGTGACATGTACTAAGAATAATATGCACACAAGAATAATTATCGTAAGAGTAAATCACAATAAAACTCAATAAATAATAATTTTTAATAATAATGTCAAATACAACTCGTAGAAGTGTCACATCCTACGCAATCCCATACTACCAACATGAGACTGAAACACATCTCTATCAATAGGCTTGGTCAAGGGGTTAGCCACCATGCTTCCAATGGAAATGTGTTTCATGACCACCTCACCCCACACAACCACTTCCTGAATAAAATGATACTTGATATCAATATGCTTAGACTTCCCATGGTACTTAGGATCCTTTGCATACGCCAAGGCTGCAGTACTATTAGAATACAAGATTACAGCTCCCCAGAATAGGCTATAAAACCTAGGCTATTCAAGAATCTTCAACGCCGCTTCCAAGAATAAAGGCATAACCCGATGTGTATTTGCGTCCATCTCTATCACCGGCCCAATCAGCATCACTGTATCCCTTCAGCCTCAAGTCACCCCTATGGAAACACAAGGCAAAGTTTGTTGTCCCTCGGAGGTATCGAAAAATCCTCTTCACTGCTGCCCAATGCGCAGGTCCTGGGTTACTCTGGTAACGGCTTACCATGCCGACTGCAAAGCATATGTCTGGCATTGTACATAACATGGCGTACATAATACTCCCAATTGCCTCAGTATATGAAACTGTGGACATGTATTTTTTTTCCTCATCTGTTTTAGGACATTGGTCTAAGCACAAAGCACTCCCCTTCTCAACAGGGGTGTCAATGGGTTTGGAGTTCTTTATGCGAAATCGTTCAAGAATCTTCTTTGTATAAGTCTTTTGAGACAAACCAAGAAGCTTCTTAGAACGGTCTCTAACAATCTGAACTCTCAGCACAAAATTTGCTTCACCTATGTCTTTCATCTCAAAAATAAAGGACAACCACTTCTTAGTGGCTACAATAGAGTCCATATCATTTCCTGCTATGAGGATGTCGTAAACATATAAAGACAGGATGAGCACACTTTTCTTTGAACGCTTCAGATACACACAATGGTCCTCTTCAATCATCTCAAAACCGTAAGAGGTAATTGAGTCATGAAATCTGAAATATCATTGTCTAGATGACTGCTTGAGACCATAAATGGAACGTTTGAGCTTGCACACTTTGCGCTCTTGTCCCTTGACTTCAAAACCCATAGGTTGAGCCATGTAGATCTCTTCATCTAGTTTTCCATTGAGAAATACGGTCTTAACATCCGTTTGAAAAAGCTCTAAATCCATTTGTGCGACAATAGCTAGGATAAGGCAAATGGAGGCAAACATCATAATGGGGGAAAATGTCTCATCATAATCTATACCTTTTTGTTGGGTAAACCCTTTCGCCACAGGACGTGCCTTGTACTTGTCAATTGAACTGTCTGCCTTGCGCTTAACTTTCAAAACCCATTTGTTTCCGATAGTTTTGCACTCAGGTGGAAGATCAACCAACTTCCACACGGAGTTTTTGTCCATATAGCTTAACTCAACCTGCATTGCAGCCATCCACTCTCCTTAACAAGTGAAGAGAGCGCTTCTCGATAAGAAGGCTCATCTTCCCCTTTAGTAGCACAAAGTAGAGCATCCCCTCAATCTCAAAATGACGACGAGGAATGTTACCTCTCTTGCTACGGAGCGACTCAAGAGGTTCAGGAAGTACTAATGGAACACTCCCACTAGTATGAGGATGACTCTCACTGTCTCTAGCGATATCAGGAACTAATTCCCCACCCTCACTTGAAGATAGTGGTACATCACTCAGTTCCTCCAACTCATAGAGGTCTAAACCCTCATTGGCATCGCCTATGCTAGGGAAATCACTCTCAATGAAATCACTATCACGCGAATCGGCCTCAGTCAATGACCCGTCAGGATGCTCACCAAACATCACATAGCCCTTCGAGCCTCTAGGATATCTTATAAAGATATGCTTTCTGGCTCTAGGACCTAGCTTACCATACTTATGGTTAGCGTTGTGAACATACCCTGCTGATCTCCATGGGCGTAAATGCCCTAAATTGGGTTTTTCGCCATGCCACAGTACATAAAGAGTTGAGGAAACAGACTGTGAAGGCACTCTATTCAGGATGTAGGCAGCAGTCAGGAGAGCATCTCCCCAAAAAGATATAGGGAGGTTAGCCTGCGCCATTATCGATCTAGTCATATCTAAAAGAGTTTTATTCCTCCTTTCTACAACACCATTTTGTTGCAGGGTGCGAGGAATAGTGAGATATCTTAGGATTCCTTTTTCCTCACAAAACTCCTTAAATTGATCAGACAAATACTCGCGTTCGCGATCAATCCTAAATGTTTTTAAACCTTTTTCATGCTTGTTCTCAACCTTTGCCACAAAGTGCTTAAGCAATCCAATGCTTCATGGTGGTGTAGACATCCATTTTTGACCATGACTAGGGTCATTAATGGTTGCCTGTGATTTGAAATAAGATAGGGTGTTAAAACCCTAGGTTACCAGTTTTACTATTGTGAGTAGTTAGTTAGAGGTCGTTATCGTATGTAGGTTTTTAGGTTAGATCGAGTCGGTTCTTTTTGAATTTAGTTTTTAGAGAGTATAGGAGCATCCCTGTTAAATTTCATGCCATTCTGAGCAAAGCTTGATAGAAAATAAGGCCTTTTGTGACTTGAAGGGCAGTATTGTCCTTTGAATCACAAAAGCTCTGAATAACTGTTGATCTTGTCTCGAATTGTCCCGAGACTTTGGCATGGATATTTAGGATGTGTTTAGTAGCTAAGTTGATCAATGGTAAGGCATGTTAAGCCTCCTAGCTCATGATTATCTCTCAAGGCTCAAAAGGCCCTTTCAAGTTCAAATTAGGGTTTCGGCCGGGAACGACCGGGATTCGATCTTTTTATCAAACCAAAACCTTCAAAGGCTTCAAAAAAATTTCTTAAAATGTTTCAAAACTTGTTTCGAGAAGAAGAAATGATTTCGATAGCAATTGGTTGGCAGATTTCAAAACCCTAATTTGGGCCCGGCAGGCCCTAAACAGCTAATCGGTCGACTTTTTCCTAAAACTTTGACTTCGGTCAATGCATTTTCACTTCAAACACTTCTTAAAACATGGAGAATCGAATCACAATCGTTTCGGCACTTGAATCGTCGAATTTGGACTTAAAATGGGCCCGAAAAGCCCAATTTTGCCTATTTTCAATGTTTCTTCTCAGTCAGGACTCTTCTAGTACTTGGACTCTTCTAGTACTTGCCATGTGTCCAATTCAGCCTTGGGGACTTTGGGATGGACTCTAACACCTTGGAAGGCTGGTTTAGAGCCCTTGGATCATTCCTAAGGAATTCAAACTCAACCATTGATCAATTTCAGGCTTCCCTATAAATAGAGAGCCCTGAAATCAGTTTTAACACACACAATTAATTGGCTTTAGAGAGCTAGCTTGGAGAGTAGAGGCTTGAGCATTGCACAAGCTTTCCCCATAGCACTCTTAGCTATACTTTTGAAGTCCTTGGAGTCCTTGGAGTTTGAAGAGAAAGCTTGGAGCAAGAGGGAAGGAAGCAAAAGAGGTTAGTAAAGTTGTTTGAAGTTTTTGCATTCTTCTTCTTCTTTTTTCTTCTTCTTCTTCTCATCTTCTGTGTCCATGTTATGTTAGGGATGAGTGTTTAGGTTATGTTTTCATATTTTTTTAGTATGCATGATAGGTTAGTTTATTTATTAGTATGCATAATAGGGATTAGTTTTAGGATTTGTTATCTAATAATGCATGATTAGGATAGAAGTTTAGTATAACTTTTCTTCTATGATTATGGATTAGGTGTTTTATATGTTTGTATGGATGATAGGAATTGTTTGATAGGAATGTATGTTTAAGTCTCCTATGTTAGTAATCATGTTAGGATGTTAGTTTATTCAAGTTTAGCGTTAACATTGTTCTTATTATAATTATTTTCATCACTTGGGATGATTTGATTGATATATGAATTGTGTTCGAGGGAGCATGCAAAGGTAAGTCCCTTCCCTTGTGATTAAATGAATTATGAGAAATATGGTTATGATGCTATGCTT
>JAESVK010046283.1:3882-28627 GCA_017140935.1 Hamamelis virginiana
ATTGTAAGTTTATAAAATATTAGTGCCAAAATCGCAATACCATAAAATTTCATACAAATTTATTTGATGATGATAACACTATAAATAGGGCCATGATTTTGCATTTTTTTATGGAAAAATTATCCAGACCCCCTTAGAATTTGGATTCTATACCAGTAGACTCAAAACACTATAGATTACCCAAAAATCCCTTCAGCATTTTTCAAAGTCAACTTTTTTTATTTATTGGTAGATATGCCCTATTTGTTGAAATTAAGAAGAGTTTTATTACCTTTTAAAGTCTGTAACTGAATTTATGTGTTTATGAAAAGTTTTTTAGATTTCATTCAATTCAAAATTTGAATTTTACTTAAGGTATATTTGTTTCTTCAAAGAAAGAATTTCAATGGTGTGAAAAAATGGCCTACACCAAACTCTATTGCTGCATTAAAAAAACGTGAAACTGCTACTGCACCTTTTTTTTTTCACGGCTGCCACCAGAAATTCATATCTATTTACATTTCTTTAAACAAACATGTAAATTTACCTATCTGAAAAAACTCTCATTATTCACTATGTGTTTTTAGACTTTGATTTCAAAACAGTTTCAGTTATCATTTTCATTATCAAATTTTGACTTTTATATGTGGGACCCACATGTTACAAATGTATATATACTTACACGTCTTTAAACAGATAAGTAAATTTACCTATTTTTTAAAAACTATATCATTAAATTTACTTATTTTGGCATGTTGCAACGAAATTTACTTGTTGCAGAAGGTAATGCAACTTAACCCAAAAAATATGCAGATGTCTAAACTACAAATAGGTATTTTTACCCATTCCTTGCACACACAATCAAAAACTCTCAACAAAAACCAAAAATCAAATACAAAGGATATACCTTTGGGTCACATTTGTTTGTCAAATATGTTTATTTACCTTCTCAACCAGCTTTTATGAACAAATAAACCAGAAATATAAAAAAATTTACCTATATCTAAACTCAATAATCGGTAAGTTTATGTGTGGAACACTATTCAAAAAAAAAAAAAAACTGTTCTAAACAAATTAAAACCTAAAATTGATCTTAAGATCAAGCCTTCCAAGCTTTCGACTTGAAGACACAAGCAAAAAAGTTTTATCGAATTAAAGCATCAAAGCCCCTTGGATCTTCAAAACATTTAAGTTGAAGTCAGAAACAACAAAACTCTGTCTGATTAAAGTATCAAAGCCCTGCGGAACTTCCAAGCAATCAAGTTCAACTTCAACTTCAAGTTCAAATTAAAGCTACAAGTGAAGGAGCTCTCCGGATTAAAGCCCTAAAGATCTAAAGTCTTCACAGTATTCAGATTCAACAAAAAATGATCATCATCCTTGAATCGGAATTTCCAAGAGAAGAATCAAATGATCGATTTTAATTCTTTTATAGAGGCCAAATAGAGACTGTACTCCACTTTTCAAATATTAATAAAATTAATATTTATCTATTATATTTTCTATGTTTATTTGAAGACAAGAAATTTGTGTATGCACCCATAATCATTAAATTTGCAATATTAATTTTTAATAATTAATTTTCAATTCTTTCCATGAATATTTGGATTGTTACTTCATAGGTTGGGCTTGATAAATCTAACAGGGTTGTTCAAAGCGTTGCTTTGGACTTTTTCACCAAGGGGCTTGATAAATCAAGCTTGAATTTTATTACAAGAGATACACGAGCAACCCCTGCAGGTGAAGAGATGGATAAGCCATTGGGCCAACAGCAACAGGCCATCAGCGAGGTTTTCTTATTGTTAGATCACTCTTCTTGCAAATTAAAATTCTCTCTCCAGAAATGGATACAAAACAGATTGCTATCCTTGAATTGTAGTCATTGCCAGAAGGGCAGACTTACAGGTAGCCAATTACAAGGCATGGGCATGGGTGTTTGGGAGTCATGAGTTTGATTCTTGTCACGGACCCAGACCCAGAGGAAAAAAAAAGGGTTCAAAACTTTATCAAACACATTCATTGATTATTGAAGGAATTAATTGAAAAAAAGGAAAAATCGATCCAACCTCCCTTTGCAGTCTCCCTTTTCTTCCTTCCTCGCATGTATATCAAACTCCGAAGTATTTTATGAAACCGATCGTTGGATTGGATGTTCAACATATACAAATCATGTATGCAAAAAATCATATTGATCCAACGGTCATTTTTTCATAATTTTAAGAAAAATTATAAAACATAATGAAAATTTGCAAAAATTATTCTAGTCTATTTTTTTTTAAATCGACCATTAGATCAATGTAATTTTTTGCATACACGATACGTATAACTAAGACATCTAATCCAACAGTCAGTTTCTTAAAATATTTATTCAAAGTTTGTCAGACATATCAGGAGGAAAAAAAAAGGAGAGGCTAAAAAGGAAGGTTGAATAGAATTGTTCTAGAAAATATTCACCCGTGCAATTTGGCGACTTTTTCTTAAAACTACCTTGAATGGTCAAAGTTTTGAGCCTTGTTTATTCAATGCTAGGCACAGTGAGTATAAGGACCTCAAAAAAAATTCTCTTTAAGGTGTATGAAGATTCATATTTGATTCTTTACTACTTTGAGGTGTATAAAGTTTCATATTTGATTCTTTAAGCAGAGCCATAGAGACTTCATTTAACTTAGGTTGATCTAGACCAAAGGCAGATCTACGTCAAGATAACCCTTCCCCTTCTTTGAAACACTTCGGCAGTGCTCCTGCTCTTGGATCAGACTCAATATAATGAATCAGAGCGCATGGAGCCATCTACTTATCTTTCTGTCAATAAAACATATGGTGCATTCCAATTCCTAGCTTCCTGATACATCCGAAAGAAAATCCCGAATTGGATCCTAAATTGAGAGGTTAGTGTGAGCTTTAGATTAAGTTGCAGAGCTTGCAGAAACCAAACCAGGAGGCTTTCCTCTCTACCCACAAACTGATAGAAGAGAGTTTTTTTAATCAGCAAAAGATTAAATATTATTCACGATTAAAACATGAAACTAGTACAACCAAAAGCAGAAAAGAAAAATATATCCAAAAACCCCAAAAACCCCAAGCCAACAGGGCAACAAACCTAATTAAAGCTTGTAGAAGAGAGGTAGTTTTACTTGTTACATCATTGGATTATAGTTATTGTCTTTATATCTGCTCTAACATGTGAATATATTACCTGCTTTCTTCATGCTTGGACACTTAGAAATAGAGATTACTCACTAAACATTTCTCAAAGTCATGGTTTAACAGAAGCCCATGTGGACTCTAATGATAAACAAATTAAGGGTGGATAGTGCCTGTAAAACTTGAATTGGAATAATCACATTCAAAGCTCTTGTAAAATAGGCATTTAGAATTCAATCTTCACAAAAAGAGAAAGGTACAGAAAAATAGTGTAAACTCTCATAAAATTCTTATTAAATCAATAACTGAGTTGTGGAGACGGTTACATGCATATTTATATTAGAATTAAATCTAGAAACCCTAATACAACCGAAATAGGGGGAAAAAAAAACTGAAATTAAAGAAATTTTGCCAAAAATAGAAATATGCAAAATAAGGCAAAAATATGCTAATATAATCCCAAAGGATTATCACGGAATCAACGGTTCGTCAAACGGACTTCTGTAGGAAAAGTAATTGACAAGTGAAATCTCTCCATAAGTAGAAAAATCACTTAATTGAAGGCCTAAATGAAGGATTTTGGGCAAAAAGTGGCGTACATCACAGCCAAAGGCGATGAGTTTCAATCGTCTCGCCGATTCCATTCCGACTACCAAATTTTGTGCAATTCCGGTGTCAACGACTTTCGATCCTACTATTCCATTTTCTGATTTTATCCCAAAATCGCCCCCATAGCCCAATTCTGTTTGGGCTCTTTTTTTCTATCCAGCTAATCCTTAAAATCCTTGGCCATAAGCCCAACCCAGTCTGCATCACTTTGCAAATGCTAGCTGAGCAACCTCCTTAACCCTATTTACTGGACTCAAAACCAAATTAAATGCATTCCTCAATATGGATTGATCAAATTGGGTGATTATTGCTTAAATATCCCTTAGCTAACTGAAATAGAAATTAAATACTCCCTTAGTCCTACAAAGATATGCCTTCTTTCCTTTTTTGGCTATCCTAAAATGATAGTCCATTTTGAAAAGTCAAATTATATTTCTATTAACTTTCCGATATTACCCTTTATTATTTCAAGAATGCCTTGACATGACACCAAATCCAATTATAGAAAAAGGGTAGTTTTGGAAATAAAATGTGAAAAAGATCACAAATCAATGCATTAATAAGTTTTTTTAACATGCATATTTTCTGGAAGATGCCTGTTTTTATGGGAAGAGGGAGTAGCACCAAAATGACATCATTGCAAACATTAAACTTGAAAAATGTAATTCCCATAATGTCAGATGAAAAAAAAAATCCCAAGAAAAGACAAACTCATGATCACATCAAACTTGATACTCTAGAACACACATACACACACTAACACATGCAAATTTAAAAAACCAAGCACCAACCACTTCTCTAGAAGACGCAGCGAAAGCGGTTGGAAGGGATACGATCTTCGTCAATACCCCATGAAAACCCTAGAATCCACTAGAAAAGAGAACAAACCAAGATAATAACCTCTCTAGAAAATATTAATGATCAAAAGCTTTCTTGCCATGATGGCTACAACGCATATAAATAGAGAAAACTAGTTAAACCCTAATAGCACTAAACTAGAAAAAATAAAAATGTATTCTAATCAAACTAGGAAACTAAATAAAACTGAAATAATGTTGAAATAGGAAAGATAATCTAGGACTGCTGGCTTAGGACTGATCTGGACAGGTCTCTTACTTGTTCAACTTCGGACGGGTCTGGACAGGCCCCTTCCTTATTCTACTTTGGACAGGTCCATTCCTCCTTTCTGCTGGTTGAAATCTTTGCATAAGTCCCTTTGCCTAAACCCTTTGCCTAAACATATCTTGATCGGTCAGTTGCCATCCATCCATCCAAAATAATAAAATAGAAGCCTAAAAACTACTAAAATAAAGAAACAAAATCCTAAACTACTAGAATAATAAAATTACAAGAATAACAATAAAATATAAAACGGTCTCGATTAAGGCTGATTTCTTGTTCTACATCAGACACCCTTTATTGAAAAGAACTCAACCTTGGGTTCACTCCACAGTACTAAAGTCTTCCCTTCCAGTGAAACAAATATTTCGAAATTACTTTCTGCTTCAAGTGTCTATCAACTTTGTGTAAGTGAAACAGATTCGTCCACCTCATCCAGATTCCAGCCCATGCCAAACACAGCACCAACAACCTCCTGATGATAAACTTGTATGGCTAAGATAATTAGATTAGATTAGCTTCTTATCTCTATCTCATTGTAACAAGTATAGTTCGACTATGATTCCTGTACCTGCTCTCATGTATGTGTATAAATAATTTACAAAACGTACATAATAAATTAATAAAAGAATTCTACATTCTTGTATATGGTATTAGAGCAAACCTTTGCTCAAACGAGTATTTGATCCTCCCTTCTTATTTCTCCATGGCTGCAATCTCATCTACCACCACTCCTCTTGTCTCCATGGACAACAAATCACAACTGATTGGCATTACCAGTGGACAAGTTCCCCTCAAACTCACGCCTACCAACTTTACTACTTGGCATGCCCAGTTTAACTCTCTTTTTGTTGGCTATGATTTAATGGGCTATATTGATGGCTCTTATGCTTGTCCCCCTCCAAATGATGCTGCCTTCTCCTTTTGGAAACGACAGGACAATCTTATTCTACATGGCATTCGCATCTCCGTATCCGACTCCATTGCCAATCTTGTTGCTCTTGCCACCACCTCACGTGAAGCATGGGCCAAGCTTACCCGCCTGTATGCGAATCCTTCTTGCTCCAGTGTCATGAGCCTTAAGGAGCGGCTCTCACGGCCTCGTGACTCTCATCCGGTTGCGGACTACCTCCAAATGGTGAAAAACACCTTGGATGAACTGGCACTCATTGACTCTCCTCTCTCCAATGATGATTTAGTCATCACTGTCCTCAATGGTCTCGGATCTGATTTTAAGGAACTTGCTACCGCTGTCCGTGCTCATGACACTCCCATTTCCTTTGAGGATCTTCATGACAAATTGGTTGACTATGAAGCATCCATCAAGCCTGCCACTGAGCCCCTCATCATCTCGGCCAACTCCACCTTCCGCACCAACAACACCTCCAACTTCCACCGTGGTAGCTCGTTTACTCGTCATTCCCAGCCTCGTGGCAACCACAGTCCTAATCTCTCAAATCGTGGTGGCTACTCTCAAAAGAAAGGGGGCTATAGAGGCTTTTGTCAGTTGTGTGACCAACAAGGTCACAGTGCTAAGCGTTGCCCGCGGCTGAGTGCTAAGGGTCTTCTTGGTTCTGAACCCAGTGCAAATTGCACAACCACATCTCGTGGTCTCACTCAGCCTTGGCTAATGGACTCATCTACTACTCATCATATTACAAGTGATCTCTCCAACCTCTCTCTCCATTCCCAGTATGATGGCCCAGATGATATCATTATTGGTGATGGCTCAGGTTTGCGTATCTCTCATACGGGTACAACTAAACTATCAACTTCCTCCACATCCATTCCTCTTTCTAATGTTCTCTGTGTTCCTTCTATGCAAAAAAACTTAATTTCTGTCTCTCAATTTTGCAAACAACACTCATACTCTATTGAATTTTTTCCTTCTTTTTTCTTGGTGAAGGATCTGTGTACGGGGGAAACAATCGTCCGCGGCCCGAATAGGAATGACTTGTATGAGTGGCCCACACAGCTGTCTACCGCAGCACCCTCTCCCATTGCACTTGTTAGTATTCACGCTCCTATGCGCATGATTGGCACTGTCGTCTTGGTCACCCATCCTCCCGTGTCTTGAACCATCTTCTCCAAGCTTTCTCTCTGCCAGTATCATCTATAACTAATGTTTCCTCTCTCTGTTCGTCATGTCAATGTAACAAGAGCCATCGGCTCCCATTTAATGTGTTGTCTCTTAAAAGTAGTCGTCCTCTTGAATTAATTTACTCCGATGTTTGGGGCCCTACTCCGGTTGCTTCTATTGATAAATTTCATTATTACCTTATTTTTGTTGATCATTTCACCAAGTATGTGTGGCTTTATCCATTGCACCGAAAATCTGATGTCTTTGATGTCTTTAACAAATTTAAAGCACTTGTCGAAAACTACTTTAACCACAAAATTATAACTCTCTACTCGGACTGCGGGGGCGAATTCCAGAAATTATCTTTCCACCTATGGCATATCTCATTTCACTACCCCACCACATACCCCGCAACACAATGGCGTTGCCGAACGACGTCATCGTCATGCTGTCGAAACTGGCCTTACTCTCCTTCATATTGCCTCTCTCCATGTGTCCTTTTGGACCTACGCTTTTCAAGCCGCAACGTACCTTATAAATCATCTACCCACTCCTATTCTCCAAAAATTTTCTGTTTATCAAGCCCTCTTCAGTGATGCTCCAAATTACTCCAAACTCCGCATATTTGGGTGTCATTGCTATCCTTGGTTACGTCCTTACTCTGCAAACAAACTCCAACCTCGATCTAGGCCGTGTGTGTTCCTTGGATACTCCCTCACTCAGAGTGCCTACAAATGCTTTGATCCTGAAACTCGCAGTGTTTTCATCTCTCATCATGTCACATTTGATGAAACGATATTTCCATTCGCAATTGCTCCTAATGCTCCTTCATCTCTTCTCTTTCCTATGTCCTATCATGTCACTAATCATGCCATTTTTCTTCAGGTGCCCAACATGCATAGTGCCACTCCTAACCCCTCATCGACACAAATGCCTGATGCTGCTCCCTCATCTACGTCAGTTTCTATTGGCCAAGCAGCTACTCCGAATCCCCTAGACGCAGCAACTTCCACACACCCTCCACCATCTACGCACTTGGATGTTGCCTCCCTGTCCTCGCCAAGCATACCTGCTGTAGACATCCATTTTTTACCATAGGAAGGGTGCCTATGATTTGAGGTGAAATAGGGTGTCAAAACCCTAAGTTGCCAGTTTTACCCTTGTGAGTAGTTAGTTAGAGGTCATTATCGCATGTAGGTTTTTAGGTCAGATTGAGTCGGTTCTTCTTGCATTTGGTTTTTAGAGAGTCTAGGAACATCCCTGTAAAATTTCATGGCATTCTGAGCCAGGCTTGATAGGAAATAAGGTCTTTTGTGACTTGAAGGGCAATACTGTCCTTTGAATCACAAAAACTCTAAATGACTGTCGATCTTGTCCCAAGTGGTCTCGAGACTTTGGCATAGATAGTTAGGGTGTGTTTGGTAGTAAATTTGATCAGTAGCAAGGATTGGTGAGCCTCCTGGCTCATGTGTGGCTCTTAAGGCCCAAAAGGCCCTTTCAAAGTTCAAATTAGGGTTTCCACATAGAACGGCCGGGATTCGATCTTTTTATCAAACAGAAGCCTTCACAAGCTTCTAAACACTTTCTTAAATGATTTTAAAACTTGTTTCGAGAAAAATAAATGATTTTGAAAGCAATTGGTTAGCAGATTTCAAAACCCTAATTTGGGCCCAACAGACCCTAAACAGCTAATCGATCAACTTGTTCTTAACACTTTGATTCCGGTTAATGCATTTTCAATTCAAACACTTCTTAAAACATGGAGAATCGAACCACGATCGTTTCAATACTTGAATCGTCAAATTTGGACTTAAAACGGGCCAGAAAAGCCGAAAAAAAAAAGCCGAAAGCGGGTCGAAACGAGCCGAGACAGGCCCATATAGGGAAAATTTGGGCTGGGGGCTCGATGACCGTCCACCAAGGCATGGCCAACCGTCCTAGGGTGGACGGTCACCCGAGACCTCCGCCTTATTTTGCCAATTTTTGACTTTTTGAGAGTTTCAAGCCTTTGGGACTCTTCTATGGCCTATTTAGCTCAGCTAGGAGGGTTGTGCACGGCTTTGGAGACCTTGGAAGACACATTTAGGACCCTTGGATCATTCCCTAGGGTTTTAATGTGAACCATTGATCAAAATGGAGGCCCCTTCTATATATACATCACTTAGGAATAGGTTTAAGGAGGCTAATTTGACATTGGAGACTTAAGAACACTTGTAGCAGCCACTAGCAACCCCAACCACGAATTTGGAGGCTATCAAACGTTGAAGAAGGAGGCTTGGAGCAAGGAAGAAGGCTAAAGGTATGTTTGAACATACCATGATGTTTAGGATGGAGTTTTGCATAACATAGTTTGATTTTAAGAGATTCTAGGTAGTTTGCATATACTAGTTTTCATCTACTTCTTCTTCCTCTCTTATGCTTTAAAAATCATATTTAGTTTGTGTATTCATGGTTAAGAGCATGAAGTTAGTTGTTGTTGCATGATAGATTTTAATATGGTAGCATACAAATTTCTGCACTTGGTAGTTTATTGCATAATGAAATGATTAGTTTAAGAGTTCATCCTTTCATATGCGTTAGGTTAGGTAATATTAGCATGTTAGTGGTTGATTTCTAGTATAAAGTATATATATATTTTTATGTTATTCAATGAGATGACTTTATATGAGAATCCATAAAATGTATGCTTGATATTAAGAATCTTAGTTTAGTGTGCATGTTAGAGTATGATAGTTGTTGTTTTTTATTTGGATATATGATTACATGTGTTTTATTACTTGCCATAATGCATGGTTTATTATGAAAATAGATGTGATCATAGTTCATATTAAAAATAGTATCATTTGGAGTCTTTAGAATTAGTTTTGCATAAATAAGAGTCTTGTGTTAATAGATTTTGTTTTGAGCATGAAAGTTGGCTTCTTTGTTGCTTGATATTTATTGGGTGATTCTTGTGCTTTGATTGATTTATTATCCATGGTTCAAGGGAGCTTGCAAAGGTAAGTCTCTTCCCTTGTGGTTAATTTTGATGTTTTAAGTACATATTTTAGCATGAAGTTGTCACTTTTTTTTAGCCATTTTTTAGTATGTTTGCATAATAGTCTTATATGTCATATTAGGATTGTTTTTGCATGTTTTAGTATTAAATTTAGGTAATCCTAGGTACATTTAACTTGCTGTCCAGCAGCTTAAATAACCTTTAAATACCTTTATTTAATACAATTTTTAGGCATTTAGGTTAGAAATCCATGTTAGGATGATTTAGAAAAGATTAAGGTCACATTTTGCATTCATGGTAGATTTTCTCTGTCATTTTCTTGTTATCCAAACATAGGAACATGATAGGATTCCCTTTGGTAGTTAGAAACAAGTAGGAAAGGTGTCTAGGGACATAGGTGAGGTGTTTTACCTCCTTAGGATTCCCTTAAGATAAGGTTTTATCATCAAAAGTCATTTTTTGGTTTAATTAGAATTTTAGTCTGGAAGAGACTCTTGTGAAAAATGTTTGGATAAGAAAAGAGTTGTATTTTGAATAGAATTACTTTTGAAAAAGAATTGTGTTTGGGTAAGAAGTCTCTTCATATTAGAATTCTAAGTAGACTTTAAATGATGATTGAAGGTAGTTCCCTGTCTTAGGATGAGTCCTAGGTGATCGAACTACTTGGACTTTGATCTCTATCAGGAAACTGATAAAGTACGTAGGCAGTCAATAGGGCGCAAGTCCAATCTTAGGATGACTCTGTGTCTCCTAAGGTCTTTAGGATTCTTGTTTACTTTTGTATTATCTATTATTATTATTATTATTATTATTATTCATATTTTATGTGGTTGATTAGATAAATAGGATCATCATGATAAGATTTTGATAAAGCTAAATAGTAATTAGGACACCTTTAATTAGGGCGAGGTGGGTGCTTACAAGGAGTTCCTTGGAACCTTCCCACTTCGTAACCTAGCCCCTGAATCCTATTTTGGTTCGAAGACTTGCATTTTTCCTAAAAATATGGAGTCAATGTTTTATTGAAAATAAAATTCTTTTTGTGGATTCCTTGTTCCCTAAAAATAAGGTGGCGACTCCCAGTTTTTTATAAACTCTTATCCTTTTTCAAAAACCCAATCTTGAGTGGATAATAGAGAAGGATAAATGTGGATAATAGAAAAGGATAATAGAGAATGATAAATCGAGACGGATAATGAATAATCAACGATCCACTCAGACATCAAGTGAAAAAGCCTCTCGATCCCTCAGGTTGGCTGGTTCACACCTGCTTCCCTCTTACCTGTTGCTATCTCTAATATCCCACTACCTTCCCCCTGCCACCATAACATGATCACCCGCTCCCAACATGGCATTTTCAAACCAAAGAAACAGACTCACGCCACCTACAATCACAGCCTTCCCGTCCCACTTGAACCCATATGTGTCACTCAAGCCACTCGTGATCCCAAATGGAGAGATGCCATGTCCACTGAATTCAATGCTCTTACTCGAAATGGCACCTGGGAGCTTGTCCCGCCTTGCTCATCACAAAATTTAATTGGATGCAAATGGGTGTTTAGAATAAAACGGAAGCCAGATAGTAAAATTGATCGATACAAAGCCCGCCTTGTTGCTAAAGGGTTCCACCAACGCCCGGGTATTGACTACACTGAAACATTTAGTCCTGTGGTGAAGCCGACCATAGTCCGCATTGTACTAAGTCTTGCCCTTTTTCATGGTTGGTCTCTTCGACAACTTGATGTCAACAATGCCTTCCTTCACGACACTTTATATGAAGAAGTATACATGTCTCAACCTCCGGGGTTTATTGACCCATCTCTACCTACACATGTATGCAAACTCCGTAAAGCCCTATACAGACTCAAACAAGCCACCCGAGCACGGTACCAAGAGCTTAACAACTTTCTTCTCTCCTATGGCTTTGTCAACGCAAAGTCTGATACTTCCCTATTTATTTATAATCATCATGGTTCACTGATCTATTTTCTAGTTTATGTGGATGATCTCATTGTCACAGGGAATGTTCAATCTCTTATCACCACCTTCATTGCTGCGCTCTCCCACCGCTTCTCCGTTAAGGATCTTGGATCTCTTCACTACTTTCTTGGAGTGGAGGTCATTCCTATAAGCTCAGGCCTTTTCCTGTCCCAACACAAATACATTAGGGACTTGTTATTACGCACCCATAAGACGGATGCCAAGGATCTTTCCACTCCACTATCCCCTACCAATGCTCTTGTCTTACATGATGGCTCATCTCCAACTAATGCAACTGAAAATCGCCAAGTCATTGGTGCACTACAATATCTAAGCCTTACAAGGCCTAATATCTAATTTGCAATCAACAAATTGTCCCAGTTCATGCATCAACCAACTATTACACATTGGGCAGCAACTAAACATCTTCTCCGCTACTTGAAAGGCACTATTTTTCATGGCTTGTACCTTCGACGACATAAATCTCTATCACTCCATGCCTTCTCTGATGCGGATTGGGCTGGCAATCGTGATGATCGTACATCAACATCCGCCTATGTTGTTTGTCTTGGTGGCAATCCCATCTCTTGGTACTCCAGAAAACAACGCACAGTTGCTCGCTCCTCTACTGAAGCGGAATACCGTGCCATTGCTACTACATCTGCCGAGGTCACTTGGATTCAATCCCTTCTCACCGAGCTCGATTTCTCCATCTCTCGACCTCCTACAATATATTGTGACACTATTGGTGCCGAATATCGTCTTTCATTCTCGCATGAAACACATTGCTGTTGATATCCATTTTGTTCGTGACAAAGTCTCTTAAGGATCACTTCGTGTTTCCCATGTTTCCACCACGGATCAACTTGCTGATGCATTCACAAAATCACTATCTTGTCATTGACTCCAATTTCTTTTACCCAAGATAGGTGTCTCCAATGGGACATCCATCTTGCGGGAGCGTGTAAGTGAAACAAATTCGTCCACCTCATCCAAAGTCCAGCCTATGCCAAACACATCACCAACAACCTCCTGATGATAAACTTGTATGGCTAAGATAATTAGATTAGATTAGCTTCTTATCTCTATCTCATTGTAACAAGTATAGTTCGACTATGATTCCTATACCTGCTCTCATGTATGTGTATAAATAGTTTACAAAACGTACATAATAAATTAATAAAAGAATTCTACATTCTTCCATACTTTGTACCCCACAATAATATGGCCCAAAAGTTCTATTCACCAAGCTTGTTCTCGAGGACCCATGTCACTTTGAATAGCTTGGCCTTAGCCTTCAACTTGTTGACAAGATCCATCGAATGAGGATTGAGGACAAAACAAAATCTTCAACCCCAATAAAATCAACACTTTTTTCGCTGCAATTAGAAAATCAATTGGCAAAGCAAGCTAGTGAAGTTTGCGATTTAATCTCTGCTTGAAATTCAACTATGTCCTCTTTTGATGACACTTGGTAATCAATAGATTCATCCAAAACTTCCAGCAAAGGAGTTACCAAACTCTCATCTTTAATGCATTCATGAAGTTCTTGTAAAGTATCTTCATCAAGACCCATATCATCAAATTTGGGTATAGAATCGATATATTCACAAGGCTCCACATCCTTTTTACACTGCTCAACATGTAGAAAGTCTTCCTCTAGCCTTTTCTTCCACTATTTCAACCCCTTGAGAGAATATTGGTTCAGGTTCACTGACACATGATTAGTTTGATCTATGTAAGCTTGTTGCTTACAAAGAGATTTACGAATCCGATCACGAATTGGTTGATCAGGTAGAGATTGAATACGAACGAGCTGGACACGATCCCCCACCATCGTAGAGATATCGACTGTTGACACAACCCTAGTTTTGCGCTATCCTCTTATTGCATGCCGGTCGATAAGTACCACAACTTGTTAACCTACGTACAGGTGGAAAGTGCCTCCAATGGTCGTTGCGATACTTCGGTACATAATACTCTTCTTCTTCTGGTTCACTCTTGCTATCGGGTGGATAATAAGTAGGACTCCTAAAGTCATTTCTTTTGGTAGAGTGACCTCATGTCGACTTAGGTACGTAATACTCCTCTTCTTCTAATTCACTCTCGCTATCCGAATACTAATGATCAAGACACTTGAAGTTGTTTTTATTGCCAGGCTAGTTTCTAGAAAATCCATCGGCATATCTCCAGTCAATGATTGGATGCCCATTGTTGGCACTAAGATTCACACCAGCAAGCATATAAAACATCTCATTCAACTACTATTGGTTTTTATCTTGTGCCACCCATAGAGCTTCCACCCTACTACCAACGTCAATAAGGTTTTTGTCTTCTACCCTATTCTTGCCATCGAGCCAAGCTAGCGAATCCTCACTCTAATAGCAAAAAATTGTTAGAAGGGATATGATCTTCCTCAATACCTTATGATAACCCTAGAATCCATTAGGAAAGAGAATAACCTCTCTAGAAAATATTAGGATTGTTTAGTGATAAGTCCTTTGAATATAAGATTTAGACTAATAAGTCTAAGAAAAAAAGTGATAACCCTATAGGTCCTTCATTATTTATATGGGACAGATTTGCCCTTTTTTTTTTAACAGATAGCTGAAAAATGTAATATTTAAGATCCATAAAACACATATATTTGTCTCATTTCATATAAATACTGAACATAAAACATATGTATCGGTGATTTAAGCTTACATTCATTTGGGTTTGGAGTTTGTTTTGTGAGGTTTGGAACAAAACCTATATGTCATCAGCGTTTTGATGCCTACAATTTTGAATTCAAATCTCCACTTTCACACGTTCGTTGGAGGTCTCTTGCTGTTTTCGGTGTGCTGGTTCATCTTTTTTCGTGAAGTCATGGTTGAAAAACATAATATTCAATATCCAAGAACATATACATTTAGATTTTTTTTTTATTCTTCTGCATTCCATTAAATATTTCGATGGGACTGTTCAAGTCTAAAACCTAAGGCACGTGGTTGGTGATTGCGCGGGCATGCCAGGACTTCCTAAAGTCCAATCGAGATTACTAGAACAAGACCCTCAGCATCTCTTGGCCAAAATCAAGGTTTGAAAGCCTTAATGCCAAGTCAGTCACTATATGGTCGGGGTCAGGCGATTGCTTAAGGTGATGGTAGGCCTTAAATGAGTTCTTGAATGGAATGTCTTTAGACCTTGCTGACTAGTTGGAAATTGGAATTAAGTGCACCAGAATTGAAATTGAAAAGGAAATTGACTTCATGCTTGACCATAAATTGAAATTGCATTGAAAAGAAAGCTTACAGTGCTTGAATTGAAAGTAGATGCGCTTGAATTGAAATTAGACATTGCTTGAAAATGAAATTGCTTGAACTTGAATTGAAATACTACTGCTGGAATTGAAATTTGCAGGAATGTAAATTGCTTACAACTGAAATGGAAATGGATGCTTGACTTGAAATTGAAATAAACAAAATGCTTGAATGATTGTAGAAAAACTGGAAATTAGGAATCGAAAATAACATAAAATGAAAGTATTGAAAGCTCAAGAAACTAATTTGGTAGCATTGTGTTGCTGTTGGGGGGATGTTGTTGGTGTCTCTTCTTGTTGTCTTCTTTTCTTTTATAGAGCTCCATTCAAATAAATGCCATGCATTTTCCATGTTTGATCATGGCCTTTTGTAACTTCTCCACTTTCCAGAATATTGCTAACATGGCCACGTCCTTTAAATGGTGTGAATAGTGGCTGCTGGAATGTACTGTTATCATTATCATGCTCCTGAAATTAAGCTCATGGCATGTAACTGTTGTCATGTGTCTTTAATATAGCTTCCTTATAGTTACCGCAACTCCTTCAATTTAACTAATTGTTGCCATGTGTCTCCTTAATTCTAGCTCAAGATAGCTAGCTGCACATGTATATCTCCACAACTCCTCTTCTCTTGCCACCTGTAACTTACATTTCACTTAAGTAACCCTCCTGTCACGTATAGAATTTGTGTTGCAACAGAACTCCTTCAATAATCACAACCCTTCATCATTTAATTAGCCAAGTATCACACTTTTAATTAATTAATGGCCCACTCTCTAATAACCACCCACTAACAAATTATTGAGCCACATCATCAATTTACTATAGATAATTAATTAGCCATAGTAATTTTACTAGAAATTATGTGGCTATCACCTATTGGCTCCCAAGTAATCACTAATTACCCACATATTTTTCCTCAAAAATAGCCACATCGATATTTTACAAAAATGGCGATTGTTGGTGTGAACACTTTGCCCCCCGTTCTTGCATCTTTCAAATTACTTTTGTAGAAAAGAATTTGTAAAGATGAAAGAATAAATACCTTTCGCAATATAGGTCTTGAGCTTCTTTTGGTGTTGTCAAACTTCTGATTCTAGGCCATTCAAAGAAAAGTCTTACACTATAATCTTCAGCAAAGACTTTTAGATCTTTTGCTACGGTCTTCGCTGTCTGCTTGGAAGGTCTTCAATCTGTTATATCCAGCCATGTCTAATCTCCGACCTGTAAACTTTCTTTAAGCATGTCTCCCAATTCTTTTGTCAATGGCCTGGGAAATTTGAGATCGTCCCTCCAGGTCTGGTTACAAGTGAGTCTGAATTTATAGGTGCTAGAAAGGCCTTCTAAAATGGCTGTACATGATGGTAAGGCCTTCTGAAATAGCTATGATTTTTCTAAAGGTCTCAAATAAAGCTGATGCATATTTTTGTAGCGAAGAACTTCCTCCTGGGGTCTATAAAGTTCTTTATGGCCTAGAAAGGCCATTCTTCTCAACCTGTAAGGCCATTCTTCTCAACCTGTAAGGCCGTTCTTTTCGGCCTATATCTCCAAAAATATATTATAACCAAATCATCAGCCTAAAGGGCTGAAGATCACATTCCTGCACTGAAAGGTCTGAAATACTTACAATTTATAAGGTCGTGCTTTACGGCCTAAAAGTCTTCTTTTTCGGTCTTGTAAGACCCGAAAATTTGTAAGGACTAATTTTATGACTTATAAAATCGTCCTTTTGGCCATTTCTTTGGCAAAAAATACTCTCCATTTTTTATCAACCATCTCATTTTAATCCAAACTTGATGGCCTCCAGTAATCCATCTAGGATGTAAGATTGTTTGAGAAAGATGGTTGATCTTCATTTTGAATCCATGTCTAATAATTTCCAAAACTACTCTGGTTTGATCTAAGAAAACCAAAGAGCACATGAATTGAATAAATTTAGAAAATAAAAGGCATGGATAGGTTTTTACCTCCAAATGTTACCTCATTAGAAACACCTTTGTTACCCTCTGTATCACCTTCGTCAATGTCTGGAGGCTTCTTGATTTCAGCAAGGACCGGTTCATCCTCATAAAGACCTTTAGGAAAGGTCTTCTGACCATGGAGATGGTCATCTTCATCACAACTTATTAAGACATTATTCTCTTTATTGTCCTCCGTACTACAATCGTCAATATCTTGAGGCTTCTTGACTTTAGTACAAATTGGTGTTTCTAAATAAATACCGTGAGGAACGGTCTCCTGACCATGAGGAAGGTCATCTTCAAAACCTGCAAGGACATTCTCCATAGTACTTTCAAGAACATAATTGTCAGTCTTAAGGCTTTCTTCAATTTTAAGACCATTATCAGAAAAGTCTTGTTTAATTTTTTTCTGTTAAGGCCTCGAAAGGCCTTTCATGCAAGGTCTGGCCGTCTGACATTTCTTCATGCTACCAAAGAGTTGCAATTGATTCAAGGCCATGAAAATCTCCAACAATATTCTCATTATAAATAGAAGGCCTCGAATTAAAATCTTTTACCCCTTGCCCCCCGGGTGTGAAACTAACCACAAGATGTTCCCTTAGACCTTCGGCTATATGATCATGATTTGAACTAGGTGCAGCAAATTCCCTAGCCACACTAGCCTGAAAGGTCTCAATACTGGAATGGTCAATATGTCCAATTCTCAATGGTGGAGGGACATAAGGTCTTTTATCATCTAAGGACAAGGCAACCTGTTGTGTCACTGATGGTGTTATACCCATAGGTAATTTTCCTAAGTTGACACTACTGTCTTCTGGCTCATTCAATGTTTGAATAGCCTGGAAGGTCTTAGATGTTGGATTGATAAGATTTTCCTTTGGCTCCAAACCTTTGCTGAGGCTTGAGCTCCCAATCTCATGACCTTGCATGGTGGTTCGGGGATATTAAGACTTCAAAAACAATGTTTCATGATACTTTATCATCACCTCAATGAAACGCTCGAAAGATTGTTCCATCTTTGCAATGGTCTCCACAAATTTGTTTTGTATGGCCTGGGCAGTGATGTTTGGCATTTCTTGAATACTAGTCATGGATCTAGTCACTGGTCTATTTGACATTAACCGAATGGAGTCCCACCGGAGGTGCCAAAAAGGTGTTCACGTCTAAAACCTAAGGCACATGGTTGGTGATTGCGCGAGCGTGCCATGACTTCCTAAAGTCCAATCGAGGTTACTAGAACACGACCCTCACCACCTCTTGGCCAAAATCAAGGTTTGAAAGCTTTGATGCCAAGTCAGTCACTATATGGTCGGGGTCAAGCGATTGCTTAAGGTGAGGGTAGGCCTTAAATGAGTTCTTGAATGGAATGTCTTTAGACCTTGCTGACTCATTGGAAAATGGAATTAAGTGCACCAGAATTGAAATTGAAAAGGAAATTGACTTCATGCTAGAACATTAATTGAAATTGCATTGAAAAGAAAGCTTACAGTGCTTGTATTGAAAGTAGACAGGCTTGAATTGAAATTCGACATTGCTTGAAAATGAAATTGCTTGAACTTGAATTGAAATACTGCTGCTGGAATTGAAATTTGCAGGAATGTAATTGTTTACAACCGAAATAGAAATGGATGCTTGACTTGAAATTGAAATAAACAAAACGTTTGAATGATTGTAGAAAAACTGGAAATTGGGAATCGAAAATAACATAAAATGAAAGAAATTGAAAGCTCAAGAAACTAATTTGGTAGCATTGTGCTGCTGTTGGGGGGATGTCGTTGGTGTCTCTTCTTGCTGTCTTCTTTTCTTTTATAGAGCTCCATTCAAATAACTGACATGCACTTTCCACGTTTGATCATGGCCTTTTGTAACTTCTCCACTTTCCAGAATATTGCTAACATGGCCACGTCCTTTAAATGGTGTGAATAGTGGCTGCTGGAATGTATTGTTATCATTATCATGCTCCTAAAATTAAGCCCCATGTAACTGTTGCCATGTGTCTTTAATTTAGCTTCCTGATAGTTACCACAACTCCTTCAATTTAACTAATTATTGCCATATGTCTCCTTAATTCTATCTCAAGATAGCTAGCTGCCACATGTATATCTCCACAACTCCTCTTCTCTTGCCACCTGTAACTTGCATTTCACTTAAGTTACCCTCCTGTCACATATGGAATTTGTGTTGTAACAGAACTCCTTCAACAATCACAACCCTTCGTCATTTAATTAGCCACGTATCACACTTTTAATTAATCAGATAATTGGTATAAAGTCCTATTTTATACTTGCTTATTTGATAAAGTCCCCTCATATTATTTTTATTTTGCAAAGTCCTAATTTGAAGTGTTTTACTGGCTAAGGTCATTTTTTTTTAAATTTATTTATTTTACGGACTAAAATGCCCTTAGACCCATAGTTGCCCCGTTTATTCCATTACCTCCTATGGAATCCCTGGTAGATCCCGGACCTACAAGGTATGATCAGGAATGGCAAGACCTTGAAGCTCAGGAACGTATGGAAAGGGAAGCAGTAAAGCAAGAAATTGATGACTGGATGAGAGGAATCCACCCAGACTTAGCATCAAAGTGACTTTACGGGAATTTTAATCAGGATTATCACGGGATGACTGTCCAAGAATATGTCGAAGCGCATCGTGACAAAAATGGGAGGTTTGATCCCTCACAGCTCATCACGCCTCCGGGAACCAAAGTCCGACTCAGAGTTCAAAATGAGAAAGATCTACCAGAGGTATCAGTAATCTATCCTAGCTTGACCCCTCCCATCACCTTCATTTGCCCTTTGAGCTGTTCTAGTTCCCTCATCAAGCGCGGTACTTTGACTGAACAGCAGAGGTCAAAGCACATTAGGCATCCTTAGACATATTTTTGACTAAGAAATATATATGATTGTCGTCTACAGCGCCAAGATTTCGGAGCATCTTTCGAATTTACAGCTCGTTTGTCTTATGCTTCAAAGCGGTATCAATCGGCTCTTCAGTCGCGATCTGGTGAGCTTGGAAGCATTTATTTTGCTTTTTGTTTGGTTGTTGAGGAAATGAAGGAAAATAAAAAGAAATTGAGATTTTGAACCTTAGTTTTTGTGCTGTTCAGTCAAAGTATGGGCATAATTCAATTATTTGGCCCGAAAATCTCCCCTCTTCCTTTTTATGGTCTGTTTGGTTTGTAAGAAAATGAAAGTAAACAAAAGAAATTAAAATCTTGGATGTTAGGTTTTGAAAAATTTATTGAGAAGACTTTTGGCATGAAAATCTTCTAAATGAGGACTTTTAGCCAAATTCCCAAAAAAAAAAAAGCTAGCAGCAGGTGAAGAGATAACAAATTATTAACTTTTTGATTGGTTGATTGAAAAAAGTAGGAAAAAAAAAAGATTTTTTTTTTTGTTTGTTTGTGGCGTAGTGACCTGTATTTTCCGGCGTAGTGACCTACGTTTCCGGCGTAAAAACTTGCCTTTCCGGCTTAGCGACCTGCGTTGGCATAGTGACCTGCGTTTCCGGCGTAGGAAACTAACACTGGTCACTACAGGGTGTGACGTAGTGAACCGGGGTTTGGAGATATAGATGGCATTGAAGGTAATTAGGAAGGAGGGGTATTTTTGTCCAATTCATACCAAAAGGACTTTTGGAAAGAAAACTCTTTTGAGAGGACTTTTGGCATTAAATTCTTCTAAATGAGGACCTTTAGCGAAATTCCTCTTAATTAATTAATGGCCCACTCTCTAATAACCACCCACTAACAAATTATTGGGCCATATCATCAATTTACCATAGGTAATTAATTAGTCATAGTAATTTTACTAGAAATTATGTGGCCACATAACCGATACTTTTCCATTGATTTTTTTCAAGAATATCAACAAAATGGAGTGAATCTAAAACTTTTATATATACATTTTTTGATACTTTCGTTTGATTAACATATGCATTTTTTAAACATTCAACCATTCATAAAACCCATGTACAAATACATTGTTTATTTTATCAATCACATTTTTATGATTTTCTTAATGTTTCTTTTTTTAACTTGCATCCATTTTTACTAGCACCAGTAAATTTCTATTATGTTCAAATGCATGACTCTATATAGTTTATTCAAAGAAGTGTTTTGTACCTATTCTTTACATATTCTTCATTTTTGTTCAAAATTATGTGTTTGAATTGAAATTTATCAATCAAACAGATAACTTCTAGCTGACATTCAATCAAAAAATAATTATCCAAAAAAAGACATTCAATCAAACAAATAATTTCTCTTTGAATAAATTATAAATCTTAAGTAAATGTATGAAGATCTAGAATATAATGATATCCATCCAATATAAAAAGAAATCTACCAAATGAAACCTTTCAAATCTTTTTAAAATTTGAATTACTAAGATAAAATGGAAAGAATTAAAAAAGAAAAATAAATTGAATTTTTAAAGTAACATAAATAAAAAGGGTAAGATTGTCTTTTAAAAAATAAGTTGACTTTTAACAAATAAATTTAGAAACTGAAGTACCTAATGGGTTATGAAAAAATCTTATGGATTAAATGGGTTATGAAACTTAAATAAAGGACTTTTGGTAAAAAATCCAAAATATTATTAATCAAAAGATTTCTTGCCATGGAAAATAGAGAAAACTGGTAAAACCCTAATTGCACTAAATTAGGAAATATAAAATTGTATTCTAGTCAAACTAGGAAACTAAATAAAATTGAAATAACGATAGGAAAGATAATCTTGGGCTGCTTGCTTAGGACCGGTTTGGACAGGTCCCTTCCTTGTTCAACTTCGGGCGGGTCTACACAGGCACCTTCCTTACTTGTTCGACTCTGGATAGGTCTGGACAGGTCCATTCCCCCTTTATGCTTGTTGAAATCTTTACATCAGTCCCTTTGCCTAAACATATCTTGATCGATCGGCTGCCATCCGTCCATCCAAAATAATAAAATAGAAGCCTAAAAACTACTAAAATAAAGAAACAAGACCCTAAACTACTAAAATAATAAAATTACAAGAACAACAATAAAATATCAAACGGTCTCAATTAAGTCTGATTTCTTGTTCTACATCAAGATAGCAAGAAAGCAGGTTGATAAAAATCAAAGGGCTCATTCAAGTGAAATTTTATAAATTTTTAAAAAGTTTTTGTACAGATAATATTTAGAAATAAACTCAAAAATATTTTTCATTTCAATCTCCAATGAAAGGTTCATACTACCTATTCCCAAAACAGAGTTGCCGCACTAATTTTCTGAAGCCAGTTTCTGAGTTTTCTCTCTGAAACATCTATGTTTGATAGTAGCTAAGATCTTTGGAGAGGCAAGAGACGATGCTAAATAGAAATAATGTGTCAAATCCTTGAGACGATGCTAAATAGAAATAATGTGTCAAATCCTAGAATATTGTTGAAAGATTAGTTTTAGCACAGCAGAAACGAGTATGATACAGACACATTATGTTATGATACAGACACATTATTGTCAAATCCTTCAATACTGTATTAGGAAGTGCTAAAAGAGTACTAAAATCAATCACCCTGAAATTAAAATTGTTTGTAAAATTGGATAATGCTCTGAGTCTTTACAGCAAGCTGTCTAAAGTGGTGGTCCCTTTGGTATGAAGCAACTCTCACTTTGCTACTTAGGACTAAAGTTATTTCATAATTCAATGATTTAAACACAGAAAAACAGCGACATGTCATTCTTAATAGAATGCCCAACATGGAAAGGTTCATTATCTTTCAGGAACTGAAACCAAGTTGGGAAGTTCCATAAAATTACAGAAAATGATCTCACAAACCAACTTCACAAACTGTTTGTCTAGAACAAATTGCACAATCGAAAATCATCTATGGTTTGGAGGATAATAATAGAAGAAAATTTGAATTTTCAATTCATGGATTTAAGTGTAGATAATAGAATACCCAAATTGAACTTTTGGACCGCAACTTCCCTCCAGTGCTTCAATAAATAACCAAAAATCAGATATTCCCAAGATTAATTGAAAAATATTACACTTGAAGCAAAATGTTGGAGAGTTTACACCCCTGGAAAATCTTTGACGAACAAAAGCATCTAAGTTTGTAGAGAGGCATGCAATATTTTAAGGTAACTCTAGGATATTAATGATAAAGAAAATTTCATACATGATACAACCACTTGCAAATGCTACATGTTTATAATCTGACTACATATTTTGTGATACAAAACTGATGTTGATTGCAGAATTTAAGATTTCTCAAGTTTCATCTTATTAGTCACTCCATTGAATAAGAAATGGTATACCTCCCAAGGTAATTAGCATTTTTCAACTCAAGTGAGAGCTGCAACAATTAATACAGATGAGCCCAAACTATGTTAGCAGATATTCAAAAGGAAAGGCAGATCTCAAGATTTACAAGAAAGCATGTCCACTTAATGAGATAGATCATCATTGATGTTCTAATTCTCAGCTAGTAACATACTAGAAGAATTGATTAAAAAAATTTAAAAAAGGAAAAAAATTACGACTCAAACATTGCCATTAGTAAGCAAACCTTACAAGGACAACGTAAAATGGGTTTTTCATGTCAAAAATTGCAGGAAATTAGTGAGAGCAGTAATTAACATGCCAATTTTAGTGCTCATGGAAAGAACGATACAAGAAAGCGAAGAGATAATTACCTTTATGTTTGTTGTCTCTTGTCTTTATGCAGAACAGAAAATTCAATGAAACATATGCCAACTGATGGAACTCTTGATGATTCTTTTATTGTGACTGGGGCTAACCTCACTTCTGCAATCAAAAGATCAAATAATTGGTCAAATTGTGTAACCTTCAGCGAAATCAGCAAAGAAATAGAACAGGAATATTGTCTGACTGTCTGTGAAGGACTAAGAATCACGGAGCAATACAAACCCATAAAATATTGTCAGACTGTCTGTGAAGTACTGGGTCAAAACTGTTCCTTGCCGATATAAATCTCTGGGATGTGGGCAATCTTTGGCCAATCCATGCTTGTTTCCTTTCGGCATGTTTCCAATAAGTAGGGACAGTCCGAAATAGTCAGTTTCTGTAATGCAGTTAAACATTGCATTCCTTCTGGGAGAAACTTTAATTCCTTGCATAAGAAAATTTCAAGCTGTTGAATTGATTTGAGATTCCCAAACCAGTCCGGTAAAATGAACAAACCAGGACACTTCTCAATTTGTAGATTTTTCATTGCGGTAGCATGTTGAAGCACTTTAGGAAGGGAAACCAACTTTGGAAGACCAGAAAGTTTTAGCGAATGAAGGCTTCTAAGGCAGGCATGTCATCATCCTCATCTGAAAAATTAAGCTCTGGGCAGTTTGAAATCTCCAGCTTCTCCAAGGCAGTAAGGTGTTGCAGCCCTCGAGGTAGAGATCTTAATTTCTTGCAGTCACTTATAGAAAGTAACTTAAGTGATGTGACTTCTCCTATCCAATCAAACAAAGTTACTAAACTATTACAGTTATGGACGGATAGTTCTTTTAACTTAGTAGCGTGTTGAGACCCATTGGAGAGGCTGCTAAAGCCTTGCAAGTCACCTCGCTTCTCTGAAAGAGACTCCAG
>JAESVK010046284.1:0-10732 GCA_017140935.1 Hamamelis virginiana
TTTATTTTTAGAGTTTTTAAGAAACGATTATGAGAGTGTAAAGGTTCGTGAAAGTAGGGTTCATGGAAAAAAAATATGAACGTGGGAAAGAGAATGTGGGTGGAAGAAGTAATAAGATTTTTATTTTTATTTTTTATTTGTCTAATATTGCCCTTACTAGCAATTTTACAAGTGAGTATAGTAGTAATAAATTTTTTTATTAATTGGTGGGTGCCATTAGCAAATTATGTGGGTAGCAATAGAATCATCCTAATGCTATGTTTGGTTAGATGGACGTATAGAAAGGGGAGGAGGGAAAAGTGGAAGGATGGAGAGTTGTATGTCTGTATGGTATGGAGAGAATGGAAGATATGAAGGAAGAATGGAGGGAAAAGGGAGGGCTATAGCCCCCAAAATTAATCATTCAAAAAGTGAACAGAAGAATGGAGGGAAGATGGGATTTTGAGGGGAAATGATCACTTACCCGTTTGAACATTTATGATTTCATGCCATAAGTGTGAGGGTAAAACACTAAATTAATTATCTCACATTTTATCTTCTCCTTCAATACCAAACAAAAAGGAATGAAGAATTCCTTCCATTCTACCAAACACAGAGGAAAGAAAGGTAGTCTCCTTTCCCTAATAATTCCATCCCTCCTACTTTCATTCATTCAACTATTTCATCCCTCCTATCAAATGGAGCATAATAGTGAAGCTAGAAGCATGGATTGAACCATGATCAATGTTTTTAAAAATTCGTCCTAGGACAAAAAAAAAAGCCCGAAGCTTAAAAAACAAGGCAAGGCTTCTATTGAACTTACTTACGTCCATGAGGTAGGGCTTAGGTGCTTCTTTTGCACCTTTTAAGCCCCCACCTTTGGACGCTTGATAGGAGTTTGGTTTAACATTAAAGCCATAATTAATAGTTGTTAAAATGTTTTTTTTTTTAAATTAACATAGTAATGGTTAACAATTCATAATAAGAAATAAAATCTAAAGATCAAGAATTAAAAATTAAACAATATGATAACTAACAGGTTGGGATTTTTGCCCAAGTGAGTAACAAAGGACTCAACTCTCTTGGCCAGCCACCAGTCAAGGCTATGAATTCGGGCATTATACGATCCTATAGAGTAGGGGTGGCAAAATTAGCCCAAACCCATTTACCCGCCCAAATCCATTTAGTTAAATGGGTATGGGTTGGTACATTTTAATAAATGGATCATAATTGGGCCACCCAATTAAACCCATTTATAATTGGGTTGGATATGGGTAACCCATGGGTACCCAACTAATTAAACCCATTTATACGATTTTTGTTTTTAGGTTTGTGACATGTATCCATTTAACTAGTACCACGTCTTGACCCATGCCCATATATCATGGGTCGACCCGACCTGTGAACCCATATATCATGGGTCGACCCGGTTTTTTTTTTTTTTTTGGTGGGCGTATACAAGCCAACAAAAAACTTAAAATAAAATAAAATTGTTGCATTTAACAACAAAATTTAACATGTCATATTTATCTTCTATATAAAAAAAACTAGTATCATGTCTTGACTCATTTAGATTCATACCCATATATCATGGGTCGACCCGACCCACCAACCCATATATAATGGGTCGACCTTTTTTTTTTTTAAATAAATAATTTAAATCCATATTCACGCCAAAAAAATAAAATAAAATTGCTGCATATAACGACAAAATTTAACATGTCATATTTATCTTCTATATAAAAAAAACTAGTACCATGTCTTTACTCATTTAGACCCATACCCATATATCATGGGTCGACCCGACCCACCAACCCATATATATAATGGGGACTTTTTTTTTTTTTTTAAAAAATAATTTAAATCCATATTCACGCCAACAAAATAAAATAAAATTTCCGTATTTAACAACAAAATTTAACATGTCATATTTAAATTTTCAACAAAAACTGCGTTCTTACAGTTATTCTAAATGTCATAATTTTGCAGTCAGTTTTTTCAAAAACCAACCGTTGGATCATCCTGATTTTTGGTAGGCATGACATTCATAAGATGACTATTTTATCCACCGGTCGATTCTTTAAAATATATTCTACAACTGACCATACAGAAGCGCAGAATGCCAAAATATATAAAACTGAAGGTTTTTTTGACATAAGGGCACATGATTCTCTTTTGGCCAAATGTTACATATACTCACAATGACATTTTTCAAAAACCAACCGTCGGATCACTGTGAGTTTTTGCAGGCATGACATACAGAAGAGTGTCATCTAATCCAACGGTCAGTTTTACGAACTGTCATGCCTGCAAAAACTCATAGTGATGCATCTCTTCTGTGTGTCATGCCTGTAAAAACTCACAGTGATCCGACTGTTGGTTTTTGAAAAAACTGATTGCAAAACTGTGATATTTTGAATAACTATAAGAACGCAGTTTTTGTTGAAAATTTAAATATGACATGTTAAATTTTGTTGTTAAATGCGGCAGTTTTATTTTATTTTGTTGGTGTGTATATGCATTTATAATAATAATAATAATAATAATAATAATAACAACGGGTCGACCCATTATATATGGGTTGGTGGGTTGGGTCGACCCATGAAGAGAGATCACGAACGAGATTTGTATAAATATGACATGTTAAATTTTGTTGTTAAATGCGGCAATTTTATTTTATTTTAAGTTTTTTTGTTGGCATGTATATGCGTTTTAATAAAAAAAAAAGGGTCGACTCATAGTATATGGGTTCATGGGTCGGGTCAGGTTGACCCCATGATAAATGGGTATGGGTCTAAATGGGTCAAGACAAGGTACTAGTTAAATGGGTCAGAAATGGATCATGTACATTTTGTGGCCCAACCCATTTAGACCCAACCCAAACCCACCCATTTGCCACCCCTACTATAGAGCAATGACCCCATATGGGGAGTGGGAATTAGTCGGGCTCCGAGAACTCGGATATCCCGTTGCTTGGCAAAAGAAAAAAAATTTAAAATTTAAAATTTTAAAACTTATGGTTATTATTTTCTGAATTCATTTCAGCGGATAAAGCCATAAAAGGGCATATAAAAACTCACGTTTCTGAAATCTGAACGTCTCTGAAGTGAAGGAGGTGAAGTTCCGCCAACAGTTCCGGTGGCGAATAGCTCTATCCATGTAAACCCTAATGCTCCCTCCTCTCTCTCTCTCTCTCTCTCTCTCAATATATATATATATATATATATATATATATATATATATATTATTATAATGAGCGTTAACATCTATAGTTTCACCACATTTGCTCTGAATTACTCATAGCCTTGCTTGCGACAACTTAGGAAAATAAGAGAAATTTTTTATTATTGTGCTTCAGAAATATGAAAAGAACTCAACTGAGATTGTATAGAGACTCCAGCACTCAGTTGAGTGGAGGTTTTTGGATTCTTTAGTTCCTAACAATGATATAGCTTAACTTCTTGATTTTCTCTTCATTTTTTCAGCAACCAAACAGATTATTTATTTATTTACTTATTTATCATCATTAGCATTTAAGCCTAGTTACATGTTTAATTAATTAATATCTTTAACTCCTTATTTGGTTGCCCATTGCATTGGTTGGGTTTTATTTACTTTGGTTCGACCACCCAAGTTGAAGCCCTAGCTTGGGAGGAAAAAATGTTTTCTCAAAACTTAGTTTTATCAGAAGGAAAAACATTTATTGGAAATAGTTTTTCGTCAAAAATGAAAATTTCCTTTCTATATATGTTTCCCCTGACCAAACAAAAATGATGCAATAGAAGACCTACTTTGTTTAATTGCAATAAATTTCCTTGTTGGAGACCAATGTGTGGTCAAATTGGTGTTGAAATTACTAAATACTACAGTACATTAACCACTACTACAACAAAAACGAGCTTTTGCGACACTTGTTTGACGGCGTTTTTTTAAAAAACGACGTGAAAAATCTTATTGAAGGCGTTTTTTAAAAATGCCGCGAAAGACTGTTTTATACGGCATTTTGAAAACGCTGCACATAAACGCCTCATAAAGATGTTTTAAGGGCGTTTTTATAAAAACGCCTCGGAAAGTTTGCCCCAAAACCGCGAAACCCTTCCCCTTATTTTTCATTTCCCTCTCTCTGCCCGACCCTCTTCTCTCCATTTGCCGCGAAGACGAATCTCCTCCCTGCAAACCCTCTTCTCTCCATCGCCGATCACCGCCGATCATCGCTGTTCTGCTCCCAACCATGGCCGTGCAGTCGTTCTTCGAACTGCAGATTTGTGCTGACGCTGTTCCGGTGTGAGTCCCAACCCCTGTTCCGTGTTTCTCCCAACCCCTGTTCCTTCTTTCAGATCTGGCTTACGTTCTCAAGAAACCCACCATCTCTAGCAACAAGCAACGAACATATTTGTAATCGGGCTTACATTCTCACTCATAAAGGTATGTTTAATGTTTGTTTTGTGTGTGCACATTTTTCATGTTATTCACCGATCCTTTGTTGTGGTTGGAAACTTGGAGCTACCCACTGCCTAGTACATTTGAATGGTTATTTTTAATGCCCGGTATATATGAGAGTTATTTGTAGTTTGCAAAATCCATGTGGGGGGGGAAGAGGTTGCCCAGTATATGGGTTTGGGTACTCATCCTCTTGGATGAATGAAATTCGTGTGTGTGTGTGTTATTCTTCTAAAGTTTTGCTTGAGTACCGTGGGATGGATATGTTTTTGGTATATGGTTTGTTTCACCCATGCAGGGCTATTCAAATCCACAATCTGCAGGTCTCTAGCTCTCTCTCTCTCTCTCTCTCCCCTTGAGTATGTGTGTGTGTGTGTTAGGTAATTGTTTAGTTATTAGATGTTAGTTGATTAGTGCAAAGATGTGTGTTTCGAACCCAAGCCTTTGGTATGATGCCGATGAGGCTTTACCTAGTCTACGGGCATCTTCCTTTGATATATCGACCATGTATTGCTCTCCCCATACACACACTTAGAAACATTATGCATTTAGGATTGAGAAAATGTGCTCATTAAGTCATTGCCTCTTTTCTATATACCCAGTACTGTGAATCTATCCTGTGTGCTTCCTATCTTTTGACAGAAAAAGTAAAATAAAATAAAATTTGAGGGCTTTCCTTAATGAAACAGACTAGCTACCAATTAATTAATTAATCTTACTGCCTTTATTTTTGTTTTTCAGGAAATAAGAAACTCAAAAAGATCTGTGGAAAAATTTATATTGCGTAGACACATCTTAGATAAATTATAAACAGCTAGCTAATTAAGATCTCTTCTATCATATATATATTATAGTGATCAAGTAGCTTTGATTAAAATGTAAAAAGTTTGGGAATCACTGTGTTTCTAAAAAGCAGAAGCCTAAACCCCCACCCTTAAGATGAATATTTTAGGATTGGGGGACAAAAGGGAGTAGGGATGGGGGCATCTTGTTGATTGTAGATGATTGTGTCTTTAATCAGAAAGCACTACATAAGCCCCATATATGTTTAATCTTTTTATGCTAAAGAGAGATATTCACACACTAACCTAAGGAAAAGATTGATACCCACAATGACACTAACCTTGGAATATATCCTTTGATCTGTTGATTGGTGATGATGGGGAAATTCACTGTTCCGGTGCAGTTTGTGACTAGACCGAAAACATTAGGTCAGTAAATTACTATGAAGCTAGTTTTCTATCAGTTTGATTCAGTAAAAATTGATTATAAGCCAGATAATCAGCTATCCCCTTTGTCTGTATAAATCATCATTCATTGCTTCCTTGAGTATTCTGTTTTATTGATTATTATATTGCACACTAGAACGATTATGAGTTCATCTTCAACAAAAAAATGAAGATTAATTGATATGAGTTACATCTTTGACAGTAGTTGATTAGTTCATCCATTTTAATTCATTTGTAATCGGGCTTACGTTCTCACTCAAGGTATGTTTAAAGTTTGTTTTGTTTGTGCGCATTTTTCATGTTATTTACCGATCCTTTGTTGTGGTTGGAAACTTGGAGCTACCCACTGCCTGGTACATATGAATGGTTTTTTTAATGCTCGGTATATATGAGAGTTATTTGTAGTTTGCAAAATCCATGTGGGGGGAAGAGGTTGCCCTGTATATGGGTTTGGGTACTAGCTCATCCTCTTGAATGAATGAAATCTGTGTGTGTGTGTGTGTGTGTGTGTTTTTCTTCTAAAGTTTTGCTTGAGTACCATACTTTTTGTGACAAAGCTTTGTCCATAGTGTATATACTCATCTTTGTGTGTGTGTGTGTGTGTGTTTTTCATATTTAACTCGTCAATGGTTCCACCAACATGTGGCTCTTTGGTAATGATGAATTTAGCCCACATCATGGTGTATATACTCATTTGTTGGTTAGTCAAGGGGATTTTAAATTGATGGGACTGTTTTAATCTTGAAAATCAAGTTTAAAAGTTTGAAATAAATGGAGATTAGTGAAGATATTATTAACACTTTTAAATTTTGAATATGATTATTTAAATTTAAAAAGTTTGCATGACTTGGTCCATGAAGGATGAAGCCAAAGAACAGGATGTTATTAACCATGATGTGGGTCCAGCCTAAGGAGGAAGGCCTGGATTGATGAGGGTTTAGAAAGAGGAATAGCAGGATTAAGTAGTGGGGTAAGACGTGGTAGCATACTCTGGAAGCTGTAGGCGTAAAGCAGCTTAATGGAGATAGCGAAGGAATGGGAAACCAGGTAACTGCACATTATTGGAGCGGTTACCTGGTAACTACCTTTGAAGGTTTATAAATAAAGGCATGATGATCACTAGAAGTCTCTCCGACAACACATCAAACAGAGAGCTTTCTCTTATCCTAGCTTAGATTCTTAGCTATAGCTTGTAGATTAACAGTAATCTAGCATAGTTTACTGTAGTCCAGTCAACCTAGGAGTAGCTTGTAATCCAGTAGCTGCTGTAATATCAATTAGACCCTTAATACGAGTAAGTTGTTCTATCTTCGCTTATGTTTGCTCAATTCTGTTCATTATTGTTTGGTGGTATTAAAGTAAAGTCCTTCGAGGCTTAAAAGGCATAGAAAAGAACCCAAAAAGGGACTAAGCCCAGCCCTTTACAAGCGCATGATCATTTCTATCATGTGGCGGTGAATTAGCAGTCCTAGAAACCATTTCCTTGGCTTTTGTCCTGTTAATTTGTGCTTGTGGTTGAAAGTTGGTTTGAACCAGTTGGTTTTGGCATGCCCGTACACGAATAGGAGCCAACAGAGGGTGGGATTGGTTTCTTGCTTGTTGGGAAGCTTTCCCTCAAATATGCATGTGTGTGCGCTTCAATCTTTTTTTAGACAAATTTTGATAGTTGAATTTTTTGCTGCAATGACTATGTGAAGAAATTTGAGTTATATATACATGGGTTATTCTCTTTCCCTCTCAAGCTATTGCTCTTTTGTTATTATTAATGTGATTGCCTTATTTTTAAGAAATACGGGTTCATGGAAAACATCCTTAGAGTTTATCAATGGCTCGTGGATATATAACTAAGTAATAACCTAACAATAGTTCTTCTCTACTTAAACCAGGAAGATCAAACTCTAGTAAAATAATCTAAGTAATAATACTAATTGAGAGACCCTCATCTCTTTTGTTTAGGCTCTGCTTGTTTCCACAAAAAAAAGTTCCTGGAATAATAGTTCTTAGACTCACTCCCATCTTGAAGGATATTTCACCATGAAACTTGAGGAAATTTAGTCATCTTTCGCTATTAGCTTTGGTAAATACTATCTAATTTAAGCTAAAATTTATACTTTTCTTAGGAAAATTTCCTCATTTTTTTCAAGGCTTCAATTATCTTGATCTATATTTTACAATGAAGCTTGAAGGGCATTTATTATGAATATTTAATTAGCTTCTAGAAAAAAATTATGTACATCTAATTCTGTTTTCAGGTTTCAAATGAAGCAGAACAATTTCTGTATACTGTGTTATCCGAATATGATCCTTTCAGATCTCTGAGTGTGTGTAACTTTTCTTCCAGAAATTTCTGCTAGTTCATGCACTGTGTTTCTCAGACATCCATAATGTTCTTTCTTGCTTTCTAACTTTGCAGGTTATTGTACCCTTTTTGGTTAGTGAAGATGAGAGAACTCTTGTTACTTGCATAAACTGTTAAACAAAGGTATTCAATTTTGAACTTATATTTATTAGATGGCCTCAATTGGATAATATCCTGGCTCTCTTTTTCAGTGAGAACCCCATATTCAATAATATTTGGAGTGCTTTAATTGACTTGTGAAATTAGCATATATGGTGGTGACTGCACATGTACATTTGCCTTTCTTTTTTTCTTTTTCTTTTTTTCCAAATGTTTGAAGTATTTCAGCAATATTTTAATGGTTGGATTTGTAGGTACTTGTGATATATGTAAGATATTATGTCAAATATATATGGAAAGTGGAAACAACTAGTTAAGGAGCCTTCATGTGATCAATGGTTTGAAGTATGCAGTGACTCTACAGTGGGATTATTTGGAATTGAATTTCTCATTGCACTCTTGTCCATGAGTGTTTTTTTATGTGTCTATGACCCTTTTTATCATCTTTTTTTTTTCTTTATAAAGGTAAATTTTAATATAACAGAAGGTATTGTGGCGAAGTTAAACAAGTGAAAAGTCAGTACATTAATTGTTTTCCTTTGTGTGTGTTGTCAAAGTACTCTTAACAAAATGGGATGGAAGGGGTATTGTTTTTGTGAATTTATATATTTGAATATTAATGAATACTACTTTACAAGTATGATCTGATAAAAATTGTAGTAGTAAGCCTAGAAGAAGTATTTTCAACAGAGAGATCTTATTGTATTAATAATAAGTGAGCTATATATATGTTAAGGATACGTATTCTGAAATTCCTGATACTCAAAAGCATGGCGCCATATTTTGGCTTCATTTAGAATGTTTGACCCACCACATCAAGTGAGAAAGTGTGGAGTTCGTGTAATTTATGAGGAAGATGAGGCAGCAATAATGCAATACAAGGAGTCCCCAACTCAGAATTTGGGCATATTTCATGGACTTTGATAAATCAACAGTAGAAGATGAGGATATTATTAAACGTAAGAGAAGTCTCGGTGATGAGGAGGAACCAAGTGGAAGTGGATGCTCTAATAAGTACCCACATATGAAGATTAGATTTGAATCCATGGAAGTTGAAGGAACCCAGGCTCAAGTTCAGGGGATTTCACAGGGATTTGAACTCTCTTCCAACTTCCAAGCTAGTGAGTTAACTCGATCATATTTCTTGAAAATTACTCTTCTTTTGTATTCTGGGTTCATAATTTTTGTATCAACTTGTTTTCTTAATTGGAAAATCATCTATTTGGGAATATAAAATATTGAATTTTTTGGTTGTTTGTTGCAGTTGCAGTTGCACAACATATTTAGCCTAAATATTGAATCCTGGATTATGATCAGTTAGTTGATTGTGTATTGATTCATAATGCTTATAGTTCTTTAGCTTGTGTTTTTTTAGTTTTATGTGTGCTGATTTTACATTGCTGTACTGATTGGGGAGTTTCTTTACAGGCTCATCTTCATTTGATTTGTCTTAATGTTGTGGTTATAAGGAAATTCATTTGAATTGTTTTACTTAGTTATATTAATCTTGTTGTAGGGCTCTAACCTGAACTCCATCCCTACCAAGGGCACTACCTAATTTATTAAGCTGCACTTGGATTTCCAAAGCCATTTGACGCTTATATTTGATTTTTTTTTTTCAATATATATTTATGCATTTTAATATTTTTAATGCAGTTACACAATTTGGATGGAAAACTTTGGAAATGCCTGAATTTGATTTCACTTGAACTAGTTGGGGATACCCACTGGGAGGTATTGCAGATATCTTGGTTCAGTTCCAGTTTCATGGAGCTTAGGGTTGAAGACTTTGATCTTTGAGCTTTGAAGGAGATTATTAATGAAGACACTAATTACAACGGATTGCTGCTTGTGGTGTAGCTTTAAGCAAACCAACTAGCATTGCAGTAAAGAATCAGTAGTTGAAGAAGCTGTCCATAGTTCTGATCCTTATATTACTGATTTACAGTTTGACACATATAGTGGGAATGTCCATCTCTTAATTCACACACACTCATTCAGATTGAAGTCAGTTTATTTTCTTTTCCTATAGTTTCTTGGCAACGAAATGGCACTTTAGTTTTTAAGCACTCATTGAGAAGTCGCAATTGCAGAACTTTTTACTGTTAATCCCTGCTAAACATCTCAACACTATTTGGTTCTGATTGTGTTGTTGTTTGTGTAAAGCTCAATACACCCTCCAACACACTTGTTTGTCAAATACACCTTCCAACACACACTCATACTAATATTTTGTAATGCAATCATGTCTTCTCATTATCAAAGTTTCAAAATTTTGAGAACTTGGTCAACACAGTAATCTCTGCAACCTCAAAGGAAAGAAGCATTGAAGAAAAATTAGAGAAGGCTCCATGACCACCACCACCAAGTGCCTACAACTCTAATGGAAATTCCAATATCTCATAGAGATAATAAATCCATGAATTGACAATATGTGACAATCGCCTGATCATAATTCACTAAATTTAGCTTTCCCATGGTATCATTTTAATTTGGGAAAGTAGTTTCTAAGAAACAGAATTTTCAAAGCTTATATTTGTGCCATTTGATAGATTTATTGTTTGTTAAGTAGTTTCTAAAACATATTAAGATTTTCTCTCCATCACATTCTCTAAGATTTTTTTTT
>JAESVK010046287.1:87-11586 GCA_017140935.1 Hamamelis virginiana
GAGAGAGAGAGAGAGAGAGAGAGAGAGAGAGAGAGAGAGAGAGAGAGCGTTGTGAAGGTGTTATCACACTAAAAAATCGGTCATGATTTATTAGGCCGAACTTTATAAAAATAGTGATAGAAAAATAGAAAGAGAGTAACTTCTTCCAGTTACATATATATTCGGCCTATGAAAAATCGACCAATGAGAGGCTGTACTAAAATAACTTCTTTCATATATTCGACCTATGAATAATCGACCATTGAAAGGCCGCACCAATATACCATCATCAACCAGACATGGCCACAATGCTGATTACCATATCGCCATAAAATCAGGAACTAAATCAGATGGTCAAGTAACCAAAAGACACGTGTTAACATCTGAGAAAAGATACAAGGAAAGTGGCAGCATCTGGTACGAGACTCAAGGCACGATCATATAAGAAGACCAGGTCAAGAATATGGAAGATATACCTCTGCTCACGATCTCAACTAACATCATGAAATGAGGAACAGTTATAATACTTGGCCAAGTAGAAATCGACACGTGGAAGTAGCTACAAAGATAAAACGTCAGCCTCTATAAAAGCTAAAGGAGATAGAAGCACAGGGGATCCACGATCAATTACAAGCATAAGTTTTTAAACTTTTTATCTCAGTTTCCTTAGTCTTTTCTAGTTGCTTTTCATATTTTTTAGGAGTAAATTACTGTGTAATTAACGAATCCAAGCTCCGGTTTGGTCATGGAACATTCTCTGTTTAGTTCATTCGAAGTTCAGTTAACAAATTTGTGCAAAGCCAACATATGGTACGTATTTGTTTTTGAGTTTATTACATTCCATTTATATATATCCTGTGTTTAATACTACAAAAGTCCTTGAGGCTTCAAGGCAAGGAGAACCTACAATTGTTTGATCATTTGTAGTTGGCACGCCCGCGACTCACACACATATTTCATAAAAACCAGTTTGTTGCCAACATTTTTGGCACGCCCGGTGGGACCCAAGTGTTAAGAACAATTTATTCATATGGCTCCTAAGAAAGATAATACGAAAGATAAAGCCAAAGAAAATATAGAAATATCCGACTCACCAGAAGATACTATCATTAGTCCTCCAACAAGTGTTGAGGAATTTAGAGAAGCTCAAGAGCAAGCTTTGGCTAACAACGTGTTGGCCGCATGTAGAATGCATTTCGATGAAAGAATGCATGAACAAAGCCAAGCCATGATGTCTCAAATGGCAATATATTAAAGACTTTTACAGAGTCTAATCAAATGGTGGCCAACGGTTTGAGAACAAATATGGACATGGTCATGGACTTTATGACCGAGAAACTTGATCCAGCAATGAATCAAGATTCGGCCTCAAGTATTAGAAATATAGGCCGCAATCCGGACCCAACGGAAAATCAGGGTTTTCAATACGGCCAGATTAGAATACAACAAAGGCCGAATAAAAACTTTGAACCAATTAGTTAAATGGGTAGCATAAACCAAAACCAAATCTCTGGCACACCCATACAGACTATTTATACCAACCCCATGTATAGACCGAACGTTGGCCCAAGTGAGACAAAGGAAGTTCCCATGAACTATACACAAACCAATGTTACACATTCCCCTATACCTGGGGGGCAACAAGTGTTCGGCCAAACCCAGATGACCAATACTAAGGGGCAACCGCATTTCAATTCTCCAGTTCCAAACTTCCCAATAGGACCTATGGAGAGTTGTGGACAATACCCATAGGGGTATCCTCAGGTCCAAATACCACATAATTCTATACCCGCACCTCCTGTCCATCCTATATATGGCCAACACAATTTGGGACAAAATATGGTCGAATATCCCTTAGGAAACCAGATAGGGGGAAATATGTTTGAGCCTGATCACCTAAATCGGCCTTATCTCAACCGAGATGATGTGACCGAAATAATTAGGGAACAAGTCGGAGGTCTATGCGGCCCTAACATTAGGACTGCATATAGCAAACCTTACCCAGACTATATTGACCAATTATATGAGTTTCCTAGACAATATAAGGTTCCAGATTTTTCATTGTTTTCTGGGGATAACAAACAATCCACCTATGAGCATGTTGGCCAATTCACCACCCAGTGTGGAATAACAGCGGCCAATAGTTTTCTTAAGCTAAGGTTTTTTTCTAATTCCCTAATTGGTTAAGCCTTTGATTGGTACATAAACCTGCCACCAGGATCAATAACAATGTGTCAAGAGTTGGAACGAATGTTCCACCTTAGGTTTTATAGAGCAGAGGCCGAAGTTACGGTAGGAGATTTGTCTCGGATGTATCAAGAACCAGGAGAGAAAATAAAAATATTTATCTCTAGATTTCGAACTGCTGAAAACAAATGCAAAACCACCTTATCACAGTCTGACTCTGTAAAAATGGTAATGGGTGGTCTCAATATAGAGAATAGAAAAAGGTTTGTAGGTCAAGAGTTTATCGACCTCGGTCAGCTTCTATCAGCAGTCTCTAGATACAAAAGGATTCTAGAGGAAAAAAAACCAGAAAAAGATATCCTCAAGAGGAACATACTGTAGAAATCAAAATAGGGACACGGGTTATCTTGAAATCACAAATGAGGACGAAGAAAACCTGAAAAATGAAATTGCATTGGTCGAATTAACATTAACTCGACCATATTCATGCAAGGCCCTAGTAAGGGCTAAGCCAGAAGTCACAGAACTAAAATCAAACGGTCAGAGAAGGCCAAACAACAATAATTTCAAAGAAAGAAAATATGATTTTGATGTGACAAGAACTGAACAGATCTTTGATTTCTTGCTCAAAGATAGGCAGATAAAATTGCCTAAAGGCCACATCATACCACCAAGAGAAGAAATCAAAAATAAAAAGTACTGCAAATGGCATGATCTATGGACACATGATACAAATAATTGTATTGTCCTAAAAGATGCAATTCAAAAGTCTATCGATGACCAAAAGTTGAAGTTTGGTGAGACCGATAAAGCAGTCAATATAATAGATGAAGATGATCCTTTTCCTGCCGAATTTTCAATTAACATGTTACATATGCAGGATTCAAACAAAGAAATGGCCGTTCCACCAACTCCGGAATCAGTCAAAGAGAAAGGAAAACTAACATCACCTGATCAAACAAAGGCCGAATCAGCAGAAAAGTCGGTCATGCAAAAGTTTACCATCTCTAGGAGAGAACCAAATCCACAGGATTACGCTTTTTCAGGCACTTTCCATAAATACAGGAAATGGTTGAAACAGTCTTTTCAACAGTTTAGTTCGATCAATGGACACCCAGTCCATTGTGGGAAGTGTTTCGCGGAATTAGCAAGGCCGGAAGAGCAGAGACATTTCACCAGTGGTACTAATAGTGTTGAGCGCACAATCATTGAAAATAAACGCCACAGGTCGCGGATTGGAAATTATAGGCCAAATTACGAATTCCAAGTTGAAAAACAAGAAGAAGTCATTGGCTCTAGAAAAGTTAAAAAGACTTTCAGTCCACGAGGCATGGGTTTTCAAATTTTCCTAAGGAATGATTTGAAAATTGAAGAGGCTGGATCGAGCAGCAACACCGAAAGAGGGAAACTATCATCTCCAAAGACCAAGACCGAAAAGTCTCCTCAAGCGTGGGTAGTCAAAGGTGGAAAAGAGAAACAACCATCTCCCAAAACTAAAACTGAAATATCTCCTCGAGCAAGGATGGTTAAGCCACCTCAGACGCAACCTAATAGATGGCTCCAAGTAAAGCATCTCAAGTTCAGGAGGCCGAACTAACCAAAACACAGTTGAGACGTGCACAAAGGAGGTTCGCCGAACAGAGAAAGCAAATCTTGGAGCAAATAGGAGGAATACGTATCGGTCAAAATAAATGGATACGGGCTAATGACACCAAAGAAGAGAAAAGCCCAGAAAAGCCGCAAGGAGAACATAAAGAAAAGGCCAACCTGGAGCAGCAGCATGGAGAAAAAGAAGAATTCATCCAATTTGGGACTTTACCAATCGAAGCCCAAGTAAATATGGTTTTCACTTTCCCTTTTGAATTTCTAGCTGAGGATGACTAACCAAAATATTTAGAAGGTGATATAGATGGGAGATTAGCTTCTGTTTATCCTCAACAGATGATCGGTCTAAATTACTGACCAAACAACCGTTAGAAACAACTTATGATGGGATTTGCTTTCCAAAACCAGCAAGTAACATGGCCAAGCACCTTCGACCATTATATATAAAAGCTAATTTTAATGGAAGACTAATTTCTAAAGTCCTAATTGATAATGGAGCGTCGGTCAATATTTTGCCAACTTTTGTATTCAAAAGGTTAGGAAAAACTGAGGCCGATCTTTTACCGGCTGAAATTTCACTAGCTAGTTTTACTGGTAGCCCAGTACAACCTTTAGGAATAACACCTATTGAGGTAACGGTTGGCAGTACGACTAAGTTGACAACATTTTTTGTAATGGACTCAGAAGCCAACTACAATGCTTTGCTAGGAAGGGATTGGATACATGCCAACATGTGTATCCCTTCTTCCTTACACAAAATGTTGATAATGTGGCAAGATTCTAAGGCCGAATTTATTCAGGCCGATAGTAATCCTTTCCCAATCACAACCAACGTCGTTGAATCCAAATTATACAACTTTGGAGCCATGCCGTTACGATTCTCAGGTATGGACAAATATGGCTGACCTACGAAAGTCGCTACCTCCTCTCTGGAGGCAGGAAGCCTAAGCTAATTCTTTTGAATAAATGTTTATGAATCATACGTCAAAGGAAAAGTGTAGAGAAACTTTGGCCAGGGTTACAGCATATTTGACCGAATCCATGGCTATCAGAAATACCACGACTAATTTAGCCGATTGTGTTGATGAAAACATCGATGAAATTACATGGCAAGACCTTAATCTTGAGCCAAAGAAGTTAAATGGTGAAACAGCTGAAGTCAAAGACCCGTTACAAGAAGTCTTTTTAGGAGAGAATAGGCCGATTTATATTAGTCAAAGTCTACTTGAAAAAGATAAAATTCTATTTATTGACTTGTTAAGTGAATATAAAGATTACTTTGCCTGGGATTATGATGAAATGCCAGGCCTCGATCGATCTTTAATTGAGCACAAGTTGCCAATCAAAAAAGGATTTAGGCCATATAAGCAACCACAAAGAAGAATTGCCCCACAAATCCAATTAAAGGTCAAAGAAGAAATCGATAGATTAATCAAGGCCAAGTTCATTCGGCCTGCACAATACGCGGACTGGATTTCCAATATTGTCCCAGTAATAAAGAAAAATGGAAAACTTAGAGTATGTATCAACTTCAGAGACCTTAATAAAGCATCTCCAAGGGATGAATACCCTATGCTAGTGGTTGATATGCTTGTAGATTCGGTCGCAGGTCGTTGTTTGTGGAAAACTTGTAGATTTGTCAACATTAACATATGAGTTGAAGCTTGTGGGAAGCGCAGGTCTTCGTTTGTGGGAAGCGCGGGTTTCAATCGGGTTATTTGAGTCGGCTAATCTTAGCCCTTCATCTTGAATGGACGGTCCACATTCTTTGCTGACTTTAAGCTATTACCAGCATTTGCTGATAAGAGCATTTCTCATTATTTTTATTTGCTTTGGGTGGGTTTGTTTGAGAAAAAGTATATAGATACTAATTGGAAACGGGTAATGTTGACAAATCCCAAAGAGCTTGAAAGAGATTCAAGGAAGACTTCTAAAATCAAAATGTTGAGAGAGTTAATCCATGAGATTCATTTTGCAATTCTTATTTATTTTTGGCGTACAAAATCTTCACATATTTATTTAAAGTTAAGCTCAAACTATATGACATGACATATCAAAATTTCAAACTATATGACATGTGAAGAGTGGGTGGATTGCTCCCATTGTTGGCTTAATTTGAACTCCCACACTTCCGCCATGCTCGAACCAATTTACAAAACGGTTTGGCAAACAACATTTTAGCTTTCATCAAAACAGGAAATGCAGTCCCACACCGCTCACCGCTAGAAACAACAATTGCAGCGGTATCTGTTCAAGCGTGCATGCAAAACTTTCTGTATCTTGACTTGGACGTTTTTATTAGGGCAAAACTATTGTTGATATGGAGTTAATAAAGTCTTGTACACTTGTCAAATAAAGAGAGCTGAAAAAGTTGTATATGAGACTTGGATTCGAATCCTACCTTTATTAGGATGGGAAGAGTTTGAGAAAAAAGAGAGGGTTACCTCTTGTTGTGTAGTGCGCTCATAAGTTGAATGGATTTTTTGACAAATAAATTTCATAAAATCACCACCTCATATCTATACTTACCTTTTTGTCTGCTGTGGTTGGTGGAGAGTGGAGTGAGTGGAGAGGAAGCCAAGTTAGGATAGTGAACCATATCAACCGCCCCTACTACTGTATTCGTAAGACTTGAATATGATGTCTTATGATATATATGGTAGAAGATTGACCATCCATGATAATATTATGAATATTGACACAAGAAATTGGTGAATATATGAGGCAACGTAGCACATCAGAATTCCTCTATAATTAATATTATTATTATTATGACATTTTGCCATATTGAATTAGTGGAAGAGGGTCGGGGTCATGAATCACGGCTTGTGACCAAAAAGTCTTCAAGAGATGAATTCTTGATATATATATCTTACCTCGATCATCTGCAAAGTTTACCAAGTATTTTCTCAATCTGTGCTAAATCATGTAACAGTTGCCTAAACATATATATATATATATATATATATATATATATATATATATATATATATATATATATATAGCATGCATTATACTCAAATAAAAAGAAGACGAATTGACAGAAAATTGTTGGATAAATATTAAAGCAGAAAATTATATTTATTTAAATCTCAATTACAATCCGTCTGTTGGAATGGGAATGGGGATGGGAGGTTTTTTGGTTGGATAAATGAGACTTTAATGATTCCAAAGAAAAACCACATCCAATCCCTTGTCCATACCCAAATCCAAAACCAACACCGCAACCCACCCCAACCCCAAAAACAAGCCGTAAATGGTTCCACGGCGAACCACCGTGCCCGACTCCTCCGATTAACCCGAATCCCACTCCGACTCCACACCCGATCCCGCCTGCACATCCGGGTCCCAATACTAATTCCTCAGTATTCCTATGGTTGTCACGGATGAATCCGGGAACCCGGAATCGCTTTTCTGGGTTCTTTTTGCTGTTGATGTTGATTCCTTTCCACTTCCAAAAGGAATTGGTGTCGGATTTGAGAGATCCGTTGATGTATGTGGATTTTGGTTCCAACTCCATGTTTGTGAAGGAGTGGATAAGGTGAACGGAGAGAGGTGAGTTTTTGGGGAATCAATCACTTTAGGCCATTCCCAGTTGACTAAGCTGGCTCATGCCACACGTGTTAACACGTTCACCCCTCCGTACGTGTGTTACCTAATTTTCAATACTGCAATGCAGCTTAATCAAGATAACAGCCACTAAAGCATGACACATTCCACTATTACTAATTTACATATTATATTTCTATAGTTTTAATTTAAATTTATTAATTCGTATAATTTTTATTTGTAATACTTTTTACCCTTCTGTCTCTCAGTTATTTAATTCTTTGACAAAAAACAATATTAGGTACGTTCATCTATTTTGCATGCAGTATTTATCATAAGCTGTCAATATATATATATCTATAAGTATACTGGTTAAGTTTCATGATTTTTAGTTGGTGGGGTGTAAACGGGAAATAATTAGGATCAGACTAGGTCAGGGATTGAATCCTCTGCAATGTATCACTACAAGAAAATTAGTTAGTGATGGCATTTGGTTTTTGAAAATAATGGTAGTTTTTAAATACTGTCATATTTAAAAATAATTAATGATGGTTGAACCTAAACTGTAATCTGATAGGTTAAAATGTGCTGCTAAGGATGATGGTTTATAAGAAATGTTATCTTTACTAGCACAAAGATGAGGGCTAAAAACCGTTATCTATCTTCTGTCTCATATATGACACTTCGTCCAATGATATTTTTCAGAACCATTATTAAAAAGAAGAGCGGTGCTAGGAGTCCCGTCCACTATTCCCGTTTGATTTCTCGTCCCACAGTGAAAACTCCCCACAATCCAACACAGTGAAAATACTCCAACAGTCCAACACAATGAAAATACCCCAACAGTTCTACCAGTAAAAATATCCCAACAGTGAAAACACCCTAATAATCTTACTGTGTTTTTTAGGTTTTAACTATGTTTTTGGTAAATCTATTTCATGTGAAGACACTTAAAAACACTCAAAATGTTTTGAAAACTCAAAAATAAAAAATAAAAAATAAAAAATAAAAAATAAAAAAAGAAGAAGAAAAAGACAGTGAAAACATTAAAAAACAGACAGTGAAAACACTCAAAATGCTTTAAAAACTCAAGAAGAAGAAGAAGAAGGAAGCAAACTTTTCATTTTTTTATTTTTTTTAATAGCAAAGCACAGCAGCACATCACAGTGAAGACTTTTTTTTTTTCTTTTTTTTTTCCTTCACTGTCTTTTATTTTTTATTAGCACAGTAAACATTAAAAACAGTGAAGAAGAAGAAGAGAAAGAGACCTAAAGGTTGTGATATTGGACACAGATTTCTTAAGCTGATCTGATTTGTGGACATGACGAAATTTAGAATCAGTATTGGCTGTGTAGAAGAACACTAAAGGCATGTAGACTGGAGGGTTGAATTGATCAAGAAATGAGAGTCGGTGATGGCGAAGGTGGTGAAGTGTTGGAGATGATGGTTGAATCATCTCTCTTGATATTATTTCCATTTCAATCTTCATTTTCTTTGTACAGAAGGTCGTTAATCCACCAAATAAAGTATATGAAATAAAGTATATACTGTTGTCGTAAATGGCGATGAACTGCTTGTTGCCATTATTACACTTATATAGAGCTGCTACCACGCGTTCAGATTCATTGCATAACCATGCCTTTTCTTCAGCATGTGGAGAGGATAGATGAATTGCTGGTTTCTCTGTCCATTAACTAGCGGCAGCAGCATCGAATCTCCTTCCTCTCATTTTCTCTATGTTTCTTATTCTTCTTCTTCTCTCTCTCTCTCTCTCTCTCTCTCTCTCTCTCTCTCTCTCTCCTGACAGTAAATATGAGAGCTAGAAAAAGAGACAAGTGTGCATTGGGGAGAGAGAGAGAGAGAGAGAGAGAGAGAGAACATGCTTCGAATAGACAAGCCCGACCCAACAATCCCATCCTCTGCAGACTGCTGCATTGACGAAACGAGAAGATAGCCATCCCCGCAGACTGCTCTGTTGACAATATTGGAAGAAAATGGAAAATGTATAATGCGCTTTAGGGGATAGATGTCATATAGCCACGTCATACGGGTAGCTCAAACGGGATGGGGGATGGGACTATTAGCATTTTCCTTAAAAAAAAAAAAAAAAAATGATGACAGTTCAGAACCGTCATTAATAAATTTTTTTTCTTATAATGTATCCAAAAAAATTTTAATTTTTTTTATCAATTTATTTCAATTTCTATGAATTATTTTTGGTATACAATAAACAATTCACGAGAAATAGATTTCGTTCGAACATATAGATATGCCATTCGAATGGGCAATTGGTTAAACGAATAGAGCTTTTAACTCCAGCCTATTTGCCAGTTAGGATTCACATGGCCACCATTTAATCTACGTTAGCTTTCCGTTCTTTTAATTAATGTCCATCTCTAATTTATTCTTCATTGAAAGTTTTTAAACTATATGGGTATGAAATTGAGAAAAAAAAAAGAGTACAAGAACCACATTGAAAAACACCCTAAAGTATAGGGTACAAAAGTGCAATTAACAAGTTTTAAGAGGTAATGTTTAACATGAAACGATCCAAATAAATAACCTTCGAAATAAATATGCTAACCTAAATGTTCCTACATGAACCTAAATGCAATTTCAATGCTAAAATAACCTAAAAACCAATTCTAAACATGGTTTTAAGCCAATTTTAAATTCTGGACAAAATTTAAAACTTACTTAAATCATGCTCATAATTGATATTTCATGCAACTATTTTATATGTTATTAATATGTAAACATCAAGGAATTTAATCACAAAAACCATGCGTGAATAAATAAGCTATTTACATAAGAGCATCTCCAATGTGACAAATTTGGCATTACTTGATGCCAAAAGCCAAATTTGGCATCAGCTAGTGCCAAATGGGCTTAGAATTTTGCATCAATTAGTGCTTTTTGGATGCCAAATTTGGCTTTTGCATTGGAGATGCTCTAAGGGAAGGAACATACCTCATGCAATAGCTCTCTCGTCCACAATTTATATATCAATCAATCATGTTAAAAAAACAAAACAAAACAAAACTCTCCTAAACATGTTACTAAGCACAAATTTAAATTCAATCATGTAATGTAACACCCTTAATATGAACATATGAATGACAAAACCCTAATTTCTATCATGCATATAACATGAAATAAAAACTCTAATTATGCAAGAGAAATAAAAACCCTAACAAAACCTTAATCATGCTTCCAAAAATAAAACCCTAATCATGCTTACTGATAATAAAAGAGGAAAATAAACAAAACCTAATCATGCTTCTTAAAATAATGAAAGAAGGGAACAAAAGAATCTAAAGTAACCATGCTTTTAAAAGTAATGAAAGAAGAAAACAAAAGAACCTAACTGTGCTTCTAAAAATAATGAAAGAAAATATAATTATTCACGTTTCTAATAAAATAAAAAAAGAAGAAAAAGAAGAAGAAGAAAAAAGAGAGAGAGGGAGAGAGAGAGAGAGGACTTACCTCCCTCTTAATGCTCTTTTCTCTCTAGCTACCTTTCTCTATGTCCTCTTCTCTTGTTTAGTACCCTCAAAAGCCTAAAGCACCTCTCCTATTTATAGAGAATTGGCTTAAGCATGGATGATCGAGATTGAATGTTGTAAGAATGATCCAAGGGATTAAATTGAGCCTCCCTAGGTTATGGATAATCAGATTATATATATATATATCTTATTATATATAGAGCAGTTCGTCCTATGTGGCGCTCTCTTTGCTTTTCCCTCCCTAATTCTCTTCTCTCCTTAATTCTCTCCATAGCTTCATTCTCATCCAATCATATTTTAATGTGGTGATAGTTCATTTGTCTAATTTTATTCCATTTCACTATCTTTCTTTCTCCATTTTAAAATTTGATTTTCAAAATTCCCTCTCATCATACTTCCGTTTTTCGTTTTTGTAAATCAATTAATTGTAATTAAATTTTAAGGATACTTCTTTGATTCTCCCTCCCGCCCTCCCAACCACCCAGATTGCTTCTCTGGCTCGCTCTTTACATGGATAACCCGCCTCCCATAACCATCGTCGTTCGGACACATCTTGCTGGTTTTCGTTGAGTTCTCCAGTTCATCTCTATCCCATTTTCATCTCTATTCAGGTCTGTATTCCAATGTGGGCCACGAGTATGTTGAGATGAAGAACACTCCTGCTGCCGTTGAT
>JAESVK010046321.1:0-19496 GCA_017140935.1 Hamamelis virginiana
TTTTCTTGTTATTTTATGTACGTATGCATGATTAGAAGTAGTTTTATTATTATTTTATGTGAGTATGCATGTTAGGGTTAGTTTCTTGTGATTTTATGTGTGTAAGCATGCTAGGGTTAGTTTTTGTTATGATTTTATGTTTAGGATGAGTCCGTTGTCATTATTTCATGTATGCGAGCATGTTTAGAGTAAAGGTTAATATATTCATGTTGTTATTTGAATCTCATGATAATTGATTGGTGATTTTAATGGTAATATGAGTACGTTAATGTGTATTTTGACATGTGAAGAGTCTTGAGTCTTTTTGTTTGTGCTTTTTATGATTATTTGAACACTTGATATGGATTTGATGGGTTGAATATATAAATTGTGTACGAGGGAGCGTGCAAAGGTAAGATCCTCCCCTTGTGTTTAAAATAGTTGTTTAAAGCATATTTGTTGTTAGTTTTCTTATACATTTTGCATGGTAATTTAGTATAGCATGTTAGATTGTATGATAGGGTGTTTATTTGTAATTTTTTATGGATTATCAATGTTTTTTAAGCCATTTGGAACATGTATTCAAATCTGTCCAGATTTGAATATATGTTTTAAAGTGGTTTAATTAACATTTTTAAGCCATATTTTTGCATGATTTTTATAGTTTTTTTATAGTATATTCATGTAGAAAGCATGATAGGTCATCTTCACATTTTTATTCTTTGTTTTCATGATTTTTAGAGTGGTTAAAGGTTCATATTCAAATCTGTCCGGATTTGTTTATGCCCTTAAATCACTTCTAAAAATTATTTTAGGGCTAAATCTAACTTAGAAATATGTTTAGGATCATATTGTTTGATTAGTATGCATTTAGGAACATTTTCATGCATGATTAGAATTGATTTTGTGAATGTTTGATTAATTTAGTTAAATTACAGCATGCATTTGCATTAGTATGTTAGGGTTTTTAGATTAACTTTAGGGCTAGTTAGAGACCCTAGGTTAGGAAGGTCACTTGACCTTCCCTAGGAATTTCCTTTGTTGTAAAAATCATGATTTGAATTGTGTATTTTATTTGATTTAAGAGTCGATCTTCGAGAGATTTCCTAAAAGATTTTTGATGCAATATTTATGAAATAAATATGATTTTATGAGATATTTGATTATTAATTGATTTTCAAAAGATTTGAAATGTTTTAAAGATTTTTTACCTTGGAATGAAATTCCTCCCATATGATTTGTTTTCTTGAAAATCTTTGAAAAAGATTTTTAATTGGAATTGGATTCTAAAGATAAGAATTGTTTTAGAATATTTGGATTTTAAGAAAGTCTTTTAATTTGAAATGATTTCAAATAAATGATTTTAAACAAACAAAAACTCTCGAAGTTAGAGTCTTGAACTAGGTTGAATACCTTTGATGATGTGATCGATTACAATAGGAGAGTCCTAGGGTAGTCGAACTACGTGGACTTTGATACTTGCTAGGTGATACTAGTAAGTTACGTAGGCGCTAATAGGGCTCAAGTCCGCCCTAGGATGCCCGTAGGGTGTCCTAGGTTTTAGGGGTTTGTTTGTATATATTTTTATTTATTTATTAATATAACTAATATAGATTACTGCATTTATATCATTATTTTGTTGGTTGATTAGATTATTTAGGATTGTTTGCATTGAGAAATTTAAATAGCCCAAATAAATTAGAAGTCCTTTAATTAGGGCGAGGTGGGTGCCTACAAGTGAAAGCTTGGAACCTTCCCACGTCGTAACCTAGCCCCCGGATCCAACTCTGGTTTGTAGACTGTCTTTTCATTGAAAATGGAGTTTGTTTTGTTTTAAAATAAAACATTTTTATGGTTTCCTTATTCCTTAAAAATAAGGTGGCGACTCCTTTGTTTGATTTCTAAACCCCCCTAATCACATCGCCCGGTGATGATGTGGACTCACACCATCAAAGCCCCGTCCACGAGGCTGGTCCACAGGTGTCCTAGGTTCTTAGGGTTTGTTTGCATATATATTTTTTATTATTAATATAACTAATATAGATAATGCATTTATATCACTATTTTTTGGTTGATTAGATTATTTAGGATTGTTTGCATTAAGGATTTAAATAGCCCAAATAAATTAGAAGTCCTTTAATTAGGGCGAGGTGGGTGCCTACAAGTGAAAGCTTGGAACCTTCCCACGTCGTAACCTAGCCCCCGGATCCAACTCTGGTTTGTAGACTGCTTTTCCATTAATGGAGTTTGTTTTATTGAAAATAAAATATTTTTATGGTTTCCTTATTCCTTAAAAATAAGGTGGCGACTCCTTTGTTTGATTTCTAAACCCCCCTAATCACATCGTCCGGTGATGATGTGGACACCTAAAGCCCCGCCACGTGGCTGGTCCACAACTACCTTGGATTATCATATTACAATCTTCAATCTTGTGATGATATCCATTATGCATGTTGATGGTAATCTTTGTATTATCATATCCATGCTTTTCATCATGTTTGTAGCTTAAATTCTCAGTTTCTTTTTAGTCTGAATCATGGTCTATAAATCTTTCAAATTTGATGTGTCAATAGGTTTTGTTCCCTGCTCAAATTGTGTTTTGAAATGCCTCTTGTTCAACATATTACAATTATTCTTGCATCCTAGTGTCCATACCTGAAATTTTTCAGTAAAAAAAAAAGAAGATGATTTCAGTGTGTTTCTCACAGAGTGGATCGATCCACCCCTGATCTGGATCGATCCAGAGTGCATATCGTATTTCATCAAGTTGTATTGAAGGCTCTTGGATCGATCCAGCCCTGTCTTGAATCGATACAAATCAATTTGGCTCAAAACAGGCATTCTGTATATGCAAATTGGATCGATCCAGACTCAACTTGGATCGATCCAGAGTGGTTTTTCATTCTATTTGTCTTGTGTTTGACCTTATTGGATAGATCCAGACCTCACTTGGATCGATCCAACTTCGAGAATTTTAAATATTAGGGCTAAATCTCGCACAATACTGTTCACTTTCTCCCTTATATTTCTCTCTAGTTCGAGCTCTCTTTGCATAGGGTTTTCCATTCGCATCTTGTTCTTCCATACCAAGGCATTTTTACTCAGTATGTCTTCATCTTTGAGCGATATATGCTTTCTCTGCCTCGGATTCCTGTGGATTTGAGTTGTGATCTTCACCATGACTGGTGGTGATAGCTCACGTCATGGGGGTTCATCCTCCAAAGGGAAGGGCAAGGTCCCCGCCGCGAAGAAGCGGAAGAATGTTCCTCTCACTCCTCAAGAGCAAGAAAATCTTCCAAATCCTCTACATGTCGAGGACCTAATGGATGAGGAACCTTCACGTGCTCATTCAAAGCTCACTAAGGAGGAAATTTTTGAGAGACGTCCAGCCATCTGTGAGCGTCAAGTGATTCCCAAGGGTATAACCGACACTCTTTTCATCCAAATGATTGAATTTCACAAATTAGGTCGATTTTTTGAACCTATCAAATTGTTTATCCCTTCTCTTGTCAAGAGCTTTTATATGGGTGTCCACACTGTGAACACCGATACCTTTGAAATTGTGTCTAGAGTTAGAGGGAAGACTATCACTGTGACTCCACAGATGATAGCTGACTATTTGGATGTGTCCCTACCTCCTCCTGATTCTCCTACCTTTTCCTTTGACAATGATTCTAATGTGAGTGATGACCTTCTTGTCCACACTCTTTGCACATCTGCTGGGTTGAAGAATGGCAAGTTTGTTCAAGGGAATCTCAAAGAGGAATTTCGTGCCTTGAACATTATCCTATGGTAGAATTTGTTTCCCGGGGGTAGCCGTGTCCATTTTGAGTACCCGAAGGCTCGATTATACTATGCTTTCATGAATGGTGCTGTTATCAATTTTCCCAAACTCGTTTGGGGTACCATTCGCCTTGTGGCTCAAGCACATGAGATCAAGACTGTTTTACCGTACGGTGCCATGATTACAGAATTTTGTAAGAAGCTAGGGGTGAAGACGTCTCCTTCTGATAGGCCCAAGAAACCCACTCGTGGTCCCATTGACTTAGCTTGCATTAATCGCAGTCGTGGACATACCTCTGCTCCTGGAGGTGATTCTGATGAGGATGCTCCTCCTGCTGCTGCTGATGATGCTCCACCACCTGCTCCTACTGTTTACCCCATGACCATCGCTGGTCTTCATCAGCACATTGCTGCTTTAGAACTCAATCAAGCTCGCACTGATGCGAAGATTGACCACCTCATTTCACTCATTACCAGTCAGCGTTCTGATGCTGCGGGTGGTTCTTCTGCTGTTCCTTCCGGATCGAGGTATACTGCACCGTCTTCTCCTCATCTTTATGACAGTGGTCTTGGTTTTGATCCAACCACTTTGTGATCCCTTTGTCTGTTTGTGACAAAAAGGGGGAGAGTTTTTGAGGGTTTTTGTTTAGTTTTTGTTTAGGTTTTTTTAGTTTTTAAGGTTGTTTATTGCTGAATCAAGGGAAATGAATGTGTATAGATGTTTTTGTAACCTTGAAAATGAATGTGTATGGATGTTTTTGTAACCTTGACTGATTTATCTGTTGAAATGAACTGAATGTTGAATTATCCTTGTTTTTCAATACAATTTGGTGTTTTATGGATGTTTGTAGCATTATTTCCACTTGATATATTACATATGCTTTGTCAATATGCTACTGTACCTATTCAGTTCATTTTATGCTGCATAAGGTTGTTTGTGAAGCGTGTGCAGGTTTAACAGATCAAGATGGATGTGAAATGTATGATCCTTCAGTCATGGTTGGTTTTTGTTTAGTTTTGTTTATATAATTGTACAAGTGAGGGGGAGTGAATCTTGTTTCAAGGTTTCTTAGATTCATTTTCTTTTTCTCTTGTTTTATATTTTAGTTTTGTCACGAAACTGCCAAAGGGAGAGATTGTTAGGTTTAGTGTTAGTGTGTTGGCTTGTTTCGTTTCAAAACTTGGTTTGGGATTGTACATTTATAGATGTGTACTGATGATCACAAGTGAAGCTGTTCTAAAATGGTTCTATATCTCCATGGATTAGGATGGTAAGTGACCTAGTGACCTAAGGATTGAACCTAGGAGGTTAGAACTCATTATATTCCTCTTAAACTTATAAAATTAGGGTTTATGAATACTTGGATCGATCCAAGGTTGAACTGGATCGATTCCATGTTTACATCTTTGGAAATTGGGAGTTTAGGAATACTTGGATCGATCCAAGGTTGACCTGGATCGATCCCATGTTTGCATATTCACAATTCGTATTTGGAAATTGAAATTTGGCCAAGCTGGATCGATCCAAGCCTTGGCTGGATCGATCCAATTTCGAGTTAAACTCAACTACAGAATGTTGTTTTTTGGTCAATTCAATTTGGATCGATCCAAGTCTTGGCTGGATCGATTCAAGTTCGTGCAAACCCTAATTCTGCTTACTTTTTTCCCTGTTTTCTCATTGGTTACTGATCACACTATAAAAGGATTAGGTCACTCGAGATTCTAGTGACCTCAGCCGCCAGAAAACATTTCTATTCTTAGATCTATCTTGGTTCTTCACTTGTGGCTGTTGTTCTTACTTTCTAAATTGAGATTGAGCTTGAATATTTATTATCTGATCATGGACTTTTCTTAGAATGGATTAGAAACCTTGGAAACCAAATTTACATACATATTGTGAGAATCATCTGTGGAGATAGGATCATTCTCATGGCTCTTGGATGAAGACTTCAAGAGTGAGACTACTTGAGTAGTTGGTGAGCAAGCTTTGAAGAAGAAGGACTCAATGGACTGAGTTGATGAGATCTTAGTACACTAGGCCATGGGTTGGTGAGATAGAGTGTATGGTATAATCTCTGTAACTCTTCTTTCATAGTGGATTGCTCTTGTTCTCCCGTGGTTTTCTCCCGAAAGGGTTTCCACGTATATCGTGTGTTCGTTTAATATTTGTTGATGTGATTTCTAGCTATCAAGAAGGATGGAATGATTCTTGTGTTCATGGATCCCTCTTGATAGTTGATTCATCTTGTGTTTTTCGATCTACATGTTATTTGATATTTACATTCATCTCAAACCATGTTTCTTGAGTGTGGCTGATTTATCTCATACTTGCTGCTTGAATTTAAAAGTGGTGAAATTCGTGTGATCTAGTAGGGATTAGGTTTTTCAATCCTAACATGCATTCCTAAAAAGAAAATCATACTAATATCCTAATTCTTATCATGCATACTAAAGAAATAACAAACTAATCCCTATCATGCATACTAAAGAAATAATGAACTAATCCTTATCGTGCATACTAAACGAATAATAAATTAATCCCTATCATGCATACTAAAGAAATAATAAATTAATCCCTAATATGAACACTTAATCCTAAACACCTAATCCTAACATGAACAATGAAGAAGAAGAGAAGAAGAAGAAGAAGAAGAAGAAGAAGAAAATATGCAAACTTAAATAAACACAATGATTACTAACATCTACTTTCTTCTCCCTTGCTCCTAGCTACTTCTCCATTTCTCTTAGACCTTCTCCAAGGACTCCAAGGACTTCAAAAATATAGCTAAGAGTGCTATGGGGGAAGCTTGTGCAATGCTCAAGCCTCTACTCTCCAAGCTAGCTCTCTAAAGCCAATTAATTGTGTGTGTTAAAACTGATTTCAGGGCTCTCTATTTATAGGGAAGCTTGAAATTGATCAATGGTTGAGTTTGAATCCCTTAGGAATGATCCAAGGGCTCTAAACCAGCCTTCCAAGGTGTTAGAGTCCATCCCAAAGTCCCCAAGGCTGAATTGGACACATGGAAAGTACTAGAAGAGTCCAAGTACTGAAGAGTACTGACTGAGAAAAAACACTGAAAATAGGCAAAATTGGGCTTTTCGGGCCCGTTTTAAGTCCAAATTCGACGATTCAAGCGCCGAAACGATCGTGATTCGATTCTCCATGTTTTAAGAAGTGTTTGAAGTGAAAATGCATTGACTGATGTCAAAGGTTTAGGGAAAAGTTGACCGATTAGCTGTTTAGGGCCTACAGGGCCCAAATTAGGGTTTTGAAATCTGCCAACCAATCGCTCTCGAAATCATTTCTTCTTCTCAAAACAAGTTTTGAAACATTTTAAGAAAGTGTTTTGAAGCCTTTGAAGGCTTTGGTTTGATAAAAAGATCGAATCCCGGCAGAAACCCTAATTTGAACTTGAAAGGGCCTTTTGAGCCTTGAGAGACAATCATGAGCTAGGAGGCTTAACAGGCCTTACCATTGATCAACTTAGCTACTAAACACATCCTAAATATCCATGCCAAAGTCTCGGGAAAATTCAAGACAAGATCAACAGTTATTCAGAGCTTTTGTGATTCAAAGGACATACTGCCCTTCAAGTCACAAAAGGCCTTATTTTTATCAAGCTTTGCTCAGAATGCCATGAAATTTAACAGGGATGCTCCTAGACTCTCTAAAAACTAAATGCAAAAAGAACTGACTCGATCTAACCTAAAAACCTACATGCGATAATGACCCCTAACTAACTACTGACAAGGGTAAAACTGGTAACCTAGGGTTTTAACACCCTATCTTATTTCAAATCACAGGCAACCAATAATGACCCTACTCATGGTAAAAAATGGATGTCTACACCCAGCACCCGATCCTTTGCAGTTGGATGATCCGTCGACAAAAAGGTGCCAAGCTGGATGCGATAGTAGATCATTAGTTGCTTCACAGGATGATGTGGTCGGGATGGTTGAGGAGTCATCTTGAGCCTCGGGTGTGAATTCGGCAATGAAATTGGCAAGTGTTTGTCCTTTGATGGAGAGTCGAGGTCGGTAATCAACGTGTAGACATCTATTTTTGACCAAGAGTATGGTCATTAATGGTTGCCTATGATTTGAGGTGAAATAGGGTGTCAAAACCCTAAGTTGCCAGTTTTACCCTTGTGAGTAGTTAGTTAGAGGTCATTATCGCATGTAGGTTTTTAGGTCAGATTGAGTCGGTTCTTTTTGCATTTAGTTTTTAGAGAGTCTAGGAACATCCCTGTTAAATTTCAAGGCATTCTGAGCCAGGCTTGATAGAAAATAAGACTTTTTGTGACTTGAAGGGCAGTATTGTCCTTTGAATCACAAAAGCTCTGAATGACTGTCGATCTTGTCCCGAGTAGTCTTGAGGCTTTGGCATGGATATTTAAAGAGTGTTTGGTAGCTAAGTTGATTAGTGGCAAGGATTGGTGAGCCTCCTGGCTCATAAGGCCCAAGGGGACCTTTCAAGCTCAGAATTAGGGTTTCAACCGGAAATGACTGGGATTCAATCTTTCTATCAAATCAAAGCCTTCAAAAAACTTTCTAAAATGTTTTCAAAACTTTTTTCGAGAAGTACAAATGATTTCGAGAGCGATTGGTTAGCAGATTTCAAAACCCTACTTTGGGCCCGGCAGGCCCTAAACAGCTAATCGGAAACAGCTAATCGGTAGACTTTTCTCTAACAAATTTGACTTTTGTCAATGCATTTTCACTTCAAACACTTCTTAAAACATGGAAAATCGAATCACGATCATTTTGACGCTTGAATCGTCGAATTTGGACTTAAAACGGGCCCGAAAAGCCGAAGAAGCCGAAATCGGGTCGAAACGGGCTGAGATAGGCCCACATAGGGAAACATTGGGCTAAAAACTCGATGACCATCCCCCAAGGGACGGCCAACCATCCATGAGGGACGGCCAACCGTCCCAAGGTGGTGGTCACCCGAGCTTTTTGCCAAAACTTGCTATTTTTCAGTCTTTTTGATTTTTGGGACTTTGCCAAGTGTCTAGCTCGGCCTTGGGGACTTTGGGACGAATTGGAAGACCTTGGATGGCTGGTTTAGAGCCCTTGGATCATTCCTAAGAGATTTAAAATAAGCCATTGATCAATTTCAAGCTTTCCTATAAATCGAGAGCCTTGAAATCAGTTTTAACACATCTCATAAGGCATTTAAAGAGCCAAATTGGTAGAGTAAAGCCTCAAGGCATTACACCAACCCCCTAAGCAACTTTAGTTGCATATTTGAAGTCCTTGGAGTCCTTGGAGTTTGAAGAAGAAGCTAGGAGCAAGGGAGAAGGAAGCAAAAAAGGTTAGTTTAATTAAATATTGGGTTTGTTTTAATAAGTTTTGCATATTCTTCTTCTATTTCTTCTTCTTTCTTCTTCTTCTTCTTCTTCTTCTTTATTCTTCTTCTATGTCCATACCATGTTAGGGATGGATACCTAAGTTGGGTATTCAAAAGTTAGGAGTAGAGGTTAGTTGCATATAGGTTAGCATATAAAGTTTCTGCATTTATGGGTTTTATATAAATAAAATTATGTTTAGTTTGTTCGTTTTGAATATGCTAAATTAATATAGGTTAATAGGAACATGTTTAGGTTTTTTTATACCATTCATTTTTATGTTTAATGTTTGAAATATCATATGAATTCTGTTCGAGGGAACAAGCTAAGGTAAGTCCCTTCCCTTATGTTTAAAATTGGTGTTTTCAAGCATGATGCATGATTATTTTGGTATATCATATTAGGTTGCATATTAGGACATTTACACTTATTTTATTTATTCTTTTTGGGTTTTAAATCCACTTCTTTGGTTATATTTAAATCTGTCCAAGGTTTAAAGTAACCTTAAAGTAGATTAAAAATCAATTTTAGGATCCAAACTGACTTAGAAACATGTCTAGGTTCACATAGATAACTTAGATTGCATTTAGGACATTTTTCATGCATTGTTTATGTTATCCATTGCATATTTAGTGTATTTTCTATAAATTCCAGCATGCATAATGTTAGTATATTAGGTGTTTAGACTAACCTAAGACTAGTTATAGACCCTAGGATTAGGGGGGTTACTTGACCCCACTTAGGATTGTCTTTTGTTGTAAGAACTATAATAGCAATTGAGTTCTACCTAATTTAGGAGTCTACTTCGAGAAAAATTCTAAAAGTAAGTGATTTTGAAAGTGGTTTAATTGGAATGAAATTCCATCTTTTATACAAAAGTGTTTTGATCAAATTCGAACTCTCGAAGTTAGAGTCCTAGATAAGATAGAATTCTTTCGATTATGTGGTTTATTACAATAGGAGAGTCCTAGGTAATCGAACTACGTGGACTTTGATTCTTATCAAGAAATTGGTAAGGTACGTAGGCAGTCAATAGAGCGCAAGTCCAATCTTAGGTTGACCATATGTCTCCTAAGGTCTTTAGGCTTTGTTTACTTTTTATTATTATCTATTATTATTATTATATATCATTATTCATCTTTTGTGGTTGATTAGATAAATAGCATTGTTGTGATAAGATTTTGATAAAGCTCAAACTTAATTAGGAGACCTTTAATTAGGGTGAGTGGGTGCCTACAAGGACTTCCTTGAACCTTCCCACTTCATAACCTAGCCCCCGAATCCAACTTTGATTCGAAGACTATGCTTTTTTCAAAATATGGGGTCATTGTTTTATTGAAAATAAAACTCTTTTTTTATGGTTTCCTTGTTCCTTAAAAATAAGGTGGCGACTCCAAGTTTTTTTCAAACTTTTATCCTTTTTCAAAAACCTAATCTTGAGTGGATAATATAGAAGGATAAATGTGGATAATAGAGAAGGATAAATCGAGACAGATAAAGATCATCCACAATCCACAATGATTCAAAAGTGTGAACGGCCTCCTGATCCGAGATGGCTGGTTCACAGATTGACGACTTTGCTGGGGATGTCGAGGGCTAAACTCCAATTAATTATATTTGGAATTTTCAATTTCTTAATTAATAAAATCAACCACTGGCATTTGCATGACTGTTTGACTTTGATTTATGCATTGTGTGCGCATTGACTCTGCATGTTTAGGACGTTGTATGCTAAAGCCAACGATGAGCCTAGCCCTGGGCCCGGTTTCTTTGACTCTCGGGTTCCATGTATGCGAAAGCCATCACTCTTCTCACCACGTACCCTCGGGTATATCAAACGGACTAATCACGTACTGTTGGACCCACGCGGCATTCCTGATGTCACATGTGGTTAGGTATATCGATTGGACCGAGCGAGTAAGGGACACTTAGCCTGCCCTTTGCATTAGTCCATATAGACTGTCTCTCTGGGACACATACCCTACATCGCTTGATCACACACTATTGTAATGTTAGACTACCTGATTTTCTCCCCAGTTTTGATTGAGCCTTGATTGTAAAATGTGTAGAACCATTAGGACCTGAATCTGTAGGACTAGATTTTTGTGAAATGCCCTAAACTCTTAAGGAGAACTTCCTCAAAGAGTCAAGGTACCTAATAAAGACTAGTGCCTTATAGGTTCACGAGCTTAGGTCTGTGGTAGTGTTACGCTGCCCAAATAGTGGTATTGATTTGTGAGTCTTAGGAGAAGACGTGAGACGTGGGCTTTAGGCCCATGTCCTTTGGATAGAAGGTTTAGATCCGCAGTGAGTTTGAGATGTGGGCTTTAGGCCCACGTCAATTGGATATAAAGTATAGGCCTGCGATAAGATTGAAATATGAGCTGTAGGAATGAGATTCGTGCTTGGGCCTTAGGCCCATTTTCATAAGATAGAATGTGAGAGAATGAGATTGATGTGTGGGCCTTGAGCTCATACTTTTGTGAGCATGTAAGATTGTCCTTTTCCATCATTTTTGCATATTGGAAGCTTTTAGTTGATTCGAACCTTTTCCCATTTCCTTTCACAGTATTCTGGCTTGGCGTCTTATTCTAGTGGTCGACTAATTAGCTTGAAAGGTTCATCTGTTAATTTAAAGATGTCTAGTCACGAGGATCGTACCCCTATTGTTGCTGAATCTAATGGAAAGACAGTGGATGAGAAGATCGAGGCACTTTTAAAAGTAGTTCAAGAGTTAGTCCATCAGAAAGAAGAGGGGGATAAGGTGCGAGCCCGTACTAATCCCCTGTTTAAGAATGTTGATGAGAATGAGTGTTTTCTTAGGCCTAAGACAGTTGTTGAGCCCATTAGGTCTGGTATAGAGTTTGTTCATCCCGTTGATCTGGATAAAGAGTCCAAGCCCAAGGCCCTTGCCTTCTTTTCCACTGAACCTATTTTATTGAGTAGTAAAGTGGAAGCCCTAGAAAAAGTCTTGAGAGGTATCAGAAAATCCGACGACTTGGTAGATATGTCATCATTATCTTTATTCCCTAAGGCCCGTATGCCCACTCATTTTAGAATGCCTGAGTTGGAGAAGTTTGATGGGATGGATTGTCCTAAAACCCATTTGAAGATGTATGTGAGGGCCATGCACCCTCGAGGGGCTGATGATGACCTACTAGCCCAAATGTTCCACAAGATATTGGTTGGATCCGCTCTGAAATGGTTTCTGTCATTGGATGAGTCTAGAATGAAGACATGGGAAGATGTATGCATCGAGTTCAGCAATCACTACAGGTATAACACGGAGGTTGACGTCACTAGGAGGGATTTGGAGACTACTAAGCAAGAATCTAGGGAAACCTTCTCTGCCTTCATCACTCGTTGGAGGGCCAAGGCTTCCAAAATGCCTAACCGACCTGAAGAAGAAGAACAAATCTGCTTGGTGGAGAAAAATTTGGTCCTGGTTTATCATAAACACCTATTCTCCGAATATTTTCCTAATTTTCGAGCCTTAGTCGCTGCTGGTACCCAAGTAGAGAATTCCCTAGCCAATGGGGCCCTCGGAACTGATGAACCTTACAAGAACCTCCGTCCAGTCATCAATGGGAGGGCTACTGAAGTCAACGCCATATCTCAGCCTGCCCCATTCACCCAACCCTTTTCCTTGGGAAATAAATAATTCAGAAAATTCACCAAGCTTTACATGTCATTGGATCGAGTCTTTGAGAAATTAAAGGCTCGAGGCTTGCTCCGGCCCTTAGTGCCCAAGCCCACACCCAATCCATTGCCCAGAAATTACAATGAAAATGAATATTGTAACTACCATCAGTCCAAAGGCCATATTACCAACCGTTGCATCCGTCTTCGCCATGAAGTCCAAGACCTCATAGATAACAAAACCATTTCCCCACCTTCTCAACCCAATGTCACTCAAAATCCACTTCCTACCCATGCAGTCCCACCACCAGCCAATATCAATGTCATCCAGGCCGACCCTTATAGCCACTATGAGCCTATCCATCCTCACCCTTCATCCCTTATAACCACAGTCGAGGTGTCCCATCCTTGTCAGACCCTTAAGCCCATTACCCCATTCAAGTCAAGTTCCAAAAAAGCCTGCCCCAAGACTGGGACCAGCCAACGAGAGTTGCGAAAGAGATATGAGGTCGGAGATTCTGAAGTAGACCTGTTGGGTGAACCAAGCAGAAAGTTCGATTTCTACCTTTATCCAAGGGTAGAGAAGCCCACTTTTGGAGAGCCTATTGTCCCCACTGGTTGGGATGATATCCCTTATTTGCCTAAAGAAAATGTTCTTGTGGCTCAAGTCGAACCCGAAGTGTTAGAGATATGCCCTAAAACCAATCCTCAAGTGCATATCTATTTCATATTAGGATAAGAAGGTACTACTTATCGTCTGTATATTCAATTGTATATACGATAATGTCCATGAATAAATGATAAGAGAAATATGTATCTCAAGTTTGTTGAGATATGAAGACTCAAATTTCTCATACACATTTATTCTAAAAGTGTTCCTGCTCATAGGTTTATTAAAGAGGACATTTATTAAACCGACAAGAGTAGCACAGATTTAAACTAACTCCAATGGGAGGATAGGTAGTATTTCCTATCAGTGTAGTGACACTTAGGTTAATCTGTGGGTGCATATTAAAGAATATGTACATTGAACATGATCTACTAGAATATTCCTATGGATATTAAGTTAAAGGAATATTCTTATGTTACGTCCATTTGGTAATCCTAAGACCTGAGACACCATGGATGTCTTATGCCTGAGTTGTTAGGGTTTGATAATGTTTTATACAGCCTTGATCTTAAGGTTATAGTCGGCACACATTGGCTCTAATAGGTCTTGCATGAAGGCATATGAGTGGTCAATAAGGAATCATCACTCTCAATGTTATGAGAGAGAATGTCAAGGTCAGTTCTCAAATATAACTCTCAATGTGAATCTCTGGCCAGAGTGATAGATGAAATATGAAAGGGTTTCATAGGGTTCATCTTATTGAGATTATAATTTAAAGAACATATGACAAGAAAGTTAAGATAGGGTTTTGACTTATATCCATACCCTAAATATCTTAACTATGACATTAGGGGATGAAGGATTAAGTAACAAGAAGGGTTCACATAGTTCTACTATTCACCCAAACCTCGGGCATGTCATGATACATTGCTAGACGTCACTCATGACCAGTGAAAGCCTATTGATAAGTGTTATCAATGAGGGCATAATTGGAATAGTTTCAATTAAACCTTTAAATAGAAAGTTTCTATTTTAGGAGACATGGAGATGTCCCTAGTCACTGCTAGGTTGGGGTGAACCCAATGGGTCACACACAAACAAAGAGCATAAGAGAGTCTCTTGAATTAAAGAGAGAAGAGAATTTCCTAAAACTAATTCCAATAATAACCTTATATATTATTTGTAAATATATATAAGGAATTAAGTTATATATTAATTAGTAATATATAAATGGAATTAAGTTACTTTTGGAAATAAGTATTAAATAGAAACCCTAGGGGTTTTCTATAAATACTAGAGCTTGTGACATGCTAGCACTAAGCCTCCATCCTCACTTTAGAGAAAACGTTTCTCTCCCTCTCTCAAGCTTGATTCTTCCATTGTTGAGAAGCTTCAAGGATTCAAGCGGTTTTGTGTTCGTGTGGACTTCGTTGGAGACTTCATCCGTTTAAAGTTCGAGATCAACAATTGCAAATCGAAAGGCGTATCAAGTAAGATTTATTTATGTTTGATAAATATATTTGCTTATATGTATATCACATGTCCCTATGCTTGTTCGATTCTTGGTTAGGATATTCGATGATGGAATCTTCTTTATTAAAATTTTTATTTTGTCTTCCGCTGCGATTCCATGTATTTCGAACGATTCCTTTCAGTGGTATCAGAGCTAGATCAAGCATGGACATGTGTTTAATGATGGCAAGAATGGATTTAATTAATTAAAATCGAAAAATCAATGGTTTTAGAAACCATGTGGAATTCGGCCATGGAGGTTCTCCTCCTTGTTTATTGTTTTGGTTTTGTGTTTAAATGGCAACTAGGGTTTATGTAAAACCCTAGAGGGATTCGGCAATGTGGGGCTGCACTATGAGAGTTACGGCCATAAGGGTTTTACCCCTTTGGTGTTTGAGATTCAAGGGTTTTTGAGAACAAACCCAGAATCCCGTTTTTCTGGAGCATGCCAACTTGTTTGGCTTGTATATTGATCAAAACATATCCAAATCGCATGAAATTGGTCTTGTTTTGATCATGACTCAATATAGAATGTTTTCATATGAATTTGGGAATTTTTACAAGCCATTAACGCAGCGTTTGAAGGCAAAACAACTGCTGGACAGTAGCACTGTTTTCTGCAGAAATTTTTAGAAAAGTATTCTTGTTTTGCTTGGTTTGTTCAAACCACTCAATGGCTTCCCTTCAAACTTCATAGAAGTGTTCTATGGAAGTATTCTAAGGGTTCTATGATATTTTCTTGGAGTTTTGGAAACCCTAGAAAGTTTAGATGATGTTCTTGAATTTTTGAATTATGAACAAAACTTGTTTTTTGAGAAAAACTGGTTTTAATGGCTAGAGGGGTTCACGGCATTGAGGGTTTTCACCCTCATGGATTTCGGCTACTAGGGTTTTTCAAACCCTAGAATATATTTGCATATGTCTTGATTATTTTTAAATTGTTAAAAGTTTGATTCTTGATGAATGCAAATAACTTAGTTTAATATTGTTTAAACTTGTGTTTTAATGGATTTCATGTTAAAGTGTTTAATGAAAGGTTCTGTGAAAACCACAGACATGGATGCGCAGCGGAAGAGAGTAAAAACAAAACTTTTTTGTTTAATAAAAACATCCATGTTCACAAAACCAATATGAATCGATTCAAGCATTAGGATCATATATATAAACAAAACACAATTAATCAAAGCATATAAAAGCTTACTTGAATGTGTTCTTCGGTGTAGGAATCCTTTGAGTTTCAAAAGCATGAAACCTCCAAAGCGTATCCACACGAGAGCAAAACTCCGAAAGCTTTTCTAGTCTTCCACAACTCTTTGTGGCAAGCAAGAATGGAGAGGGAGAGGAGAATTTCGGCCCTAAGGTTTCTCTATGTCTTAGAGTGTGTGAAACACTCTTATTTATAGACTTTCTCCTCTTTGGGGGGTGTTTGGTTACTAGTGCTAGCATGACCAATCATCCTCGAATAGAGTAATCCTATTCTCGGTTAGTATTGACTTTTAATCAATTAACGTTTAATTATTAAAGTCAAACAAACGCCATGATAGGATTCCCCTCTCTCAAGCTTAAGGAACTCACTTACTCTCTATTGTGTGTGACCCTTTGGGTTCACCCTAACCTAGCAGTGACAGGGACATCTCTATGTCTCCCAAAAATAGAAACTTTCTATTTTAAGGTTCAATTGGAACGATTCCAATTTTGCCCTCATTGATAACACTTTATCAATAGGCTTTCACTGGTCATGAGTGACATCTAGCAACATATCATGACATACCCTAGGTTTAGGTGAATAGCAGAACTATGTGAACCCTTCATGTTATTTAATCCTTCATCCCCTAATGTCACAGTTAAGATAATAGGTATGGTTTTAGTCAAACCCTATCTCAACCACTTGATATCTGTTCCACAAAATATAATCTCAATAAGGTAATCGCAGTGAAACTCTTTTCACTGTTTACCTATCACTTTGGCCAGAGGTTCCCTTTGAGAATTATCTTTGTGAACTTATCCTGACATTCTCTCTCATATAACTGAGAGTGATGATCCCTTATTGCACACTCATCCATCTTCATGCATAACTCATTAGAGCCAATAAGCACCGATTACAACCTAATGGATAAGGCTGTACGAGATACTATCAAACTCTAGCAACCTATGCACAAGACAGCTATGGTGTCTCAGGTCTAAGGACTACCAAATTAATGGACATAACACTAGAATATTCCTTTGTCAGAACTACCATAGGAATACTCTTTGCAGATCATGTTCAGTGTACATATTCTCTAATATGCACCCACAGATTAACCTAAGTGTCACTACACTGATAGGAAAGACTACCTATCCTCCATATGAGTTGGTTTAAATCTGTGCTACTCTTCATACGGTTAATTAAATATCCACTTTAATAAACCTTTGAGTAGGAACTCTTTTAGAATAGATGTATATGAGAAATATCAGTCTCTCTATCTCAACTCCTTGAGATGCATATTTCTCTTATCATTTATTCATGGACCTTATCATATATGTTAGAACATATTAGATAAGTTATACCTTCCATATATAGATAACATGAAACTTAATATACCCTTTAGGATTGGTTTTAGGGCATACTTCTAACATTTAACAATGGTGAATTAGGGTTCTTTGAATCCTTGAATTCATCATCAATGGTGGTTGGTTTTAGGTTTTAGAAACCCTAAACTAAAATAGGAAAATTTCCTAATTTGCTTTAGGAATCCCTAAATGTCAAACTAAGAAATTCCTAGTTTCTATTTTGTGAATTATTTGATTTAGGAAAGTTTCCTATCTTTGATTTGATTCTTTCTTATTTTAAATGATTACAATATAGATAATATTGCAGCATATTTTAGTGTTTATGGAAACTCTAAAAGGGTTGGATTATGGTAAGGTTCCCTAACCCTAACCCTAACCCTAACCCTAGCACACTCTCTCTCTCCCACTATGATTTTCGGCCACATGGGTTTGGAACCCTAGTGTGCCTTATTTTATTTAATGTTTTCATGATCTTATGTTCTTCATATGTTTTATAAAGTGTTTATAAAGTTTTCAAAATAAATTTTATTGTTTTTGAAAATCAAAATTGAAGAACATAAAGATTTGATGAAAAGTGTTTTTATGAAACAATTTTAGTGTTCTTGAGAGATTGTAAAATTCATGTGATGACTTATTGTTTTTAATTGCTTAAAAACATTTAGGGATGCTGCTAGATGATATATAAATGTGTTAAAAACGTTTTAGCATGCTTGTATGTTGAAAGGATTAATTTTGAAATCGTTTTGAAATTAAAACTGGGTTGCTGTTTTTATGGGCAGCAATCATGAAGCTTTTGTAAAATCCATGGAAAATAGTTTCTGGGATTTTTGAAGCTTTCCACCTATTGAATTCATTAACATAAGGTCTTAACAAAGTCTAGGAAGAGTTCCCATGATTTTTAATGACCTTGAATAGCCACACTAGAATTTTTGTGATTAAGAGTCAAATCTGGAAAATCTGACTCTCCGTCACAAAATCTCTCTAATTGATACCAAACGTTGGAATCAAGTCTTGAGACCCCTGCCATTGTTTAGAGGACTGAACAACCTAGTGAATTGAAGTGTTTCCATGACTTAGTTCACTTTAGGTTATACCCAATAAATGCATTTGTACATAAATTCCAGATTCTGCCATGGTTTGGAGTTAGTGTCACAAAGTGCCTTAAAGTGATACCAAACGTTGGAATCACTAAATGAGACCTATGCCATTTGAAAGAGGACTGAAAATCCTTGTGAAATAGAGTATTCTCACATTTTAAAAGTTTGTTTTAATATAGGAAAGTTTAGTCCCAAAACAGTAGCTGAATTCATAGTTTTGTGAAAAACTGGGTTTGTGTTTTTTTTCAAGAAATTTTGGTTTTGAGTTATTATTTAATTCCTTCCATATAGGTTAATGTTGATTAATCTATAATGCATATTAAAGTGTTAAATGCATGATAGGAATTATGAGATTAATTTCTCAAATTAAATTCTATTTATTTAAAACCCTAATAGTGTTAATTGGGAGTTTTACTTAAGAAAAGACACTTTTACATTCATATGAGATATGATGGTTTTGTTTTAAATGAGATTTAAAATATTGTTATTATTGTTATGAGATAATAATAATAATAATAATAATATTGACTTTAATTAGTAAATGTCATTGACATCATTGCCTTTCTTTTATTATTGTTGTTTTTATTTATGCAATGAGTTTGTATAGATATGAATGGATAATTATGGACTTAAGACCAATTAAATGAGATGTGATTGGCCGCATAAGATGTGTTTGGATTATTTTAAGGGTTGTATTTAAAGTTGTTTAAATTTAAGTGATGTAATTAATTTGGGGCTTGCATGCCTCTTTCCCTCTCAATCCCTATGTATCCCGTATCTCCTTAATCCCTTTCTTTCTTTTATTTTAAATGTAATATTGGATACTTGGTGGAGCATGGTGGACTTGAGGTGCATGGTGGAGTTTTGTGATTGCACCATAATATTGCATACTTTCATTGCATTATTCCCATCATTTTGTACATACTTGAGCTATTTATACTTGTAAATAGGTGCGTTTGACTCTTTTGTTGTTTT
>JAESVK010046324.1:0-13862 GCA_017140935.1 Hamamelis virginiana
GAAAGTGAAGAAGATGGCATCGTTCGCGGGTTGGGGCTGGGGAATCACGCGGGTCGACCGGGTTGGGGCAGGGTATTTTAAGTTGGCTAATCTGGTCCGTTAATTTGCATCCAACGGCAGCAAGGTATTTGTTGACTTTAACTTATAATGCAAATTTGCTGATTGGAACAGCTCGCTATATATATATATATATATATATATATATATATATATATATATATATTTGTGGGGAGAAAAAAAAAATAAAAACCCTGCAATAAAGCCCTAATTTGATATATGGAAAGTCTAATTTGATGATATGAAAAATCAAAATGGGGTAATTATCCAAAAAAAAAAAAATTCAAAATGGGGCCACAACCAATAAAATATAAGAAAGAAGAGTGAATTAAGAAGATAAGAGAATGAAGGAGGGAAGCTCAATGAGGACCACCACCTAGGACAAACTGCTCAATATATAATAAGATATATGAGATTACGGCAATCTAAATTCAAAACTGGAAACCTAAATTCTGATTTTAAATATGACAACCTAAATTATACATAAGATTATGGCAACCTAAATTCTGATTTTAAATTATATGACATAATGTATGAGCAAAAATACTATATAACCAGAAACTTTAATCCAAATTTAAAAACCACCGTGATGTGTCATGCTTTGAGTGGTGTGTGAAAAAGATAGAATCTATTTGAAAGAAGTACTAAACCACTCAAAGCATGACACATCATGCTGGTTTTTAAATTCTGGTTAAACTTTCTGGTTGTGTAGCATTTTTCAATATATGAGATTTTTATAAAATAAAATATACCATCAACCAATTAGAAAGAAGTAAATAGAGTGAATTAAGGGGAGAAGAGAATGGAGGAGGGAAGAGCAAGGAGAGCGCCACGTAGGATGGACTGCTCTATATATAATAAGATATAACAAATTTCAATTATCAATACACTTAAAATGAATTTAAATAACAATAATAAAATTTAGGTGGGCAATGGTAAAACAAATAAGAAGGGACAAAATTAAAATTTGACAATGGACGAGTTTCTAATTACTATAAAATATGTTTAGGGGGGGCATTTGCCCGTCCTGTTTCCCATGTAGCTTCGCCCATGCATCTAATATAATGGTCAGATTTTCAAAATATGATCTGCATTTGGCCATATAGAGTTCACCTAACGCAAAGTTGCAATGAAAGAAAAGGGGAAAAAATTATCCAAAGTTTGCAGTGACTACCTTTGAATTCCTTTGCCAACTTTAAGTTTGAAAAAAATTACCGGTCTTCACAAGCGAGCCCACATCCGTAGATAGATTATTCAACATTGTCTATCGAGTAGCAGATAAATCATCAATCAACACCCGTAGTTTCTTAAACATATTAACATACTATACATACAAATATAAATACAAAGAGAACTGTTATTATTAGGTGCAACTGACGCAAAGTTGCATCAAGTGACCTCCATTTGGCTTAGTTGCAAAATAAATTTTGAAAATTTGACTGTTGGATTAGATACTCTTCTTTTGTATGTTATAATTGCAAAAATCTTTATGTTGTTACATGATTAACAACTACATTAAGCCCAAGAATCATACAGATGAATCACAATAATGCAAAATTAAATAGTCATAAGTTACATACCCGAATCCATAAGCGCAAACTTCACATTTTCAATTTTCTTGAATAACAGCCCTTTGATCATAATGGAAAAAGGTTTCTCTCTCTTAGCTCTCTTTCAGATATGTTTGATTTAGTTAATTAGGATGGGTAGACAGTTAGAAAAATGATATTTGGATTATCAAGAATTGGATAATATTGTATATAAATAATAAAACAACTAATTAAATAATATTAACAGAATGTATAATAATTCTGTAAACTACAGAATTATATACCAATTAGGATAGTATATAATTAGATAATAAAACGAAGAAGAAGAATACTTGAATAATAATTTTGTTAAACCAGAATGCTATTCAAGTAACCAATAAACAAATAGATATACAAATCAAAATATATAAAACACTTAAAATAAACACTTACAGATTTTCCAAAAAAACTGCAGAAGATAAGCACTTTAAAAATTAACCAAGTCCAGTGTTTAACACTATGTCCTTAAGATAGAATACGCCCTTCTATTGGTGCTTAGAGTTGATGGACGTCTACCTTCTAGGATAAAATGGACACGTTTGCAAAAGAAACACAACAATCTACAGACACAGCATTAAAGACACAACCCTATGCAGAGCCTGAGTTTTGGACTCTGGATCCATGGCCTATTTATAGACAAACTGATGCCTCTTCGTGAAGTGCAGAAGGACACCATTAAAGACACGACCCAATGCAGGAGCTACAAAACCATATGCAACTCTTCGCAATTGCAGAACAATCATGACTGTCCTGACAGCGTTTAAATAATATTTAAGTAGTCAATTTGAATTAGCCCAAAAAGATAAAGGGCTTGATCTAAATGACCCCACTTGACTCGAGGCGGGCGCATGTGGTTTGGACCAAGCCCAAGTTTGGGTAGGTCATCTCCCCTTGCAAAACTTTGGTACCCCTTTGGGCCCAACCCATAGGTCCAATATAAGGATATATAAGTACACAAGCTACCCACTAGTTATTCAATGTGGGACAAAGATGACTACCATCTTTAATTAACCACTTTCATATGAGTGATTTTAAACTACAATTTCTCATTTAAAACCTTAGTATGTTGAGCTTATTAATACAATATATTAATCTCTTTTGAATGCATTCCAATATGGGCACACCTCAAAAGGCTTGTGGGACCCATATTTAAATAAAGGTAAAGTAGCTTATGCTCAAAATATAACATAGATTGAATCCCTTTTATAGGCGGAGAGAGGACTAGTTTCCCAATACCATTATAACTTCACTTGCCCATCAAAGTTGGAGTAGTTTAGGAAACGACTTCTCTATTGGCCAATCAAAAACTAGATAAATATAAGATAAGGATAGATATACATTATCCCTATTAAATCCAACTTATTAGATATGCTCTTATCATGAAGCTGGCCACCTAATAGATAAATATTAAATTTATCTTACAATAATGTTTGCTAAAACCATAGTGATTTAAAATTGGTTTCTGGAAAAAAAAAAAATCAACTGTGAAAAAGTGGTCATGTTTTGAAAAACAAAAAAGTATCAATTTTTCACAATAAGATTTTTCAAAAACTAAGGCTCCGTTTGGATTTGCTTTTTCTAAGTGCTTATTTGCTTTTAAAAGTAAAAAAGTAAAAAAATAAAAAGCATTGTTTGGTTATGAATTTTTAAAAGTATATTTTTCTAAAATAGAGCAAAATTTTGGTTATAATCAGAAAGCAAATTCGGGAAGTTTTTAAAAGCAAAAAAAGCTGAGAGCAAAATAAAAATGAGAGAATGATGAAAACCCGATGAAAACCCGACGCTCTCTCCTTCAAACCTTCTCTTCGCGCCTGATGCTCAGACATTCAACCACGCCATTTGAGCCCCAAGCAAGGTGAGGATTCTCTCTCTTCCCCTTCTCTTTCTCCTCTCCTCCCTCTTCCGTCTCTCTCTCCTTTCCTATCTCTTCCCCTGTCTCTCTCCTCTCCTACACTACACTCTCAAAATCTACCCTCAAATATCATGTTCTACAGCCAATTGGCCACTCAACATTCACTCGACTCTTTGTTCCTGCCGAAAACAAGTAAGCTATATCTGATTTGTTTGATATTATTTTTATTTGCTTGGATTTTGTGTTCGTGCATGTGGATTTTGTGTTCCTTTTTTTGTGGATTTTTCCTTTTCAGTTTCCTGCCGAAAACTATCTTGAAGTTTGTTGAATATTGAGCTTAATTAATGATGCTTACAACCTGTTCGATGAAACTCCCCAATGAAAATTTTTGAATATTGAGCTTGCATTAATGATGCCTACAGCCAATCTGTTTGGTTGCTATGAAAATGAAAGAAAAAAAAAGAGTACTATGATTCCTGGTGTTTGTGTGTGTGCATTTAAAGAGAATATTAGTGTAACTTAGTGGGTGTCAAGCACTTGTTTGGGTTTATTTCCATTCTACATTGTATAATATAGTAGATGTACTATTCTTAAATATATATATTTTTTATACTTTCAACGGTGTAATATTCTTTTAGTATACCGCAATGTCCTTGAATCTTGGGATCACAAAGTTTCTGAATCTAGCAATATATACCTGTGCTTAACTTTGAACCTTGTACCCTTATAATATGGGCTCTTGGAGAAGTCTGTATTAATTTAGTAAGAGTAGCCTTGACATTGTGAGTTATTTTGGTTTTTGATGATTTGATGTAGACTAGGCTTGATTGGCTTCTAATGTACAATAGATCATAACTGCATTCATGAGAGGTTTTTTGTCACTAGGCATCCTGTAATTGTTTGCGAAACAAGCAGTAATCTACATTGTAATTTTGTTAATAAATACATCATTGTGAATGGGACAGTCCAAACAGCGCCCTAATTCAACTGTCTGGCTTAGTTGTATTGGTATTGATGGCTGTTCTTACTGAGACTACTTACCATTAGCTATTTTGTAGGCTTCTTAATGATTGTTCAGTATTAGAGTTCTTTTAGCACCTCAACGTATTCAATGTTTTAAGCATTCAATTTTGAAATAGATATGATTAGAAATGAACCCATTTGCTGAATACACATGGTGAGCTCAGCTGATTTTTCCAAATGCATTGTCCTAATTTAATTAAGTATTCCTGAAGGGACAATACGTATTGTCTGAGATGCTATAAATTCTTGTTTTGTTTTGTATGATATGTCTGGTTTGTTACTTGGTCATAACCATATGTATTGAGTGATGCAAATCAGTATTGGATGATCTAAATTGTATGACCTTTGCAGCATTTGTTGGAGTTGAAGAATTGGAATCTTTCAGCTATAAAAGCATCCCATCTAATCTAAGTTTGCAAGCTGTGGAGATGCATTTTTAAGACAAATGTATTCCCCCCTAAACTGAGTAAATTTGTCTATGTATGAATGTTATAAGGCAATGAATTATGAAAATAATTCGCGAAAAGTGCATATTTAGTGATATATCTTCATAATAACAAGCATTGGGGAAATTACAAAAGCTATGGAAGACAGTAGAATTATTTCACTTCCATGCACATGGAAGCTCCCATTCCCTTCTACTTGTTTTCGATTCTTAGAATCTATGTTATATGTGCTATTTAATCTTGTAGATTAGTTAGCAACTATTTATACACACACATATATTCCCTTTGGCTTGCCTAGCTTTTTCTCATAGTCTTGGCTTCCTTTACAAAAATAATTGATTTGTAGTCAACACACACCCCTTCTTTTACCCACACATGTTGTACAAGCACAAACCTGTGTTTTCTCTCCCTATTGTACATTTCTAAAAATGCCTTTTCTTATACATTTTCCATATATTATTACATCAAGCAATTAAACCTGCCTATTTTAGTTTGAACAAAAAAGTCTCTCCTTTTCTTCCCTCCCCCAATTTTTATACAGTGGATGCAAATCATAATTTAGTCGTCAGTCAATGAATTGATAAACTTGAAGAGTTTAAAACAAAGGTGAAGACCATAAGGAAGATTTTCTTGAAACCAAAAAACTACGATTTTAAAATTTATTGGTAAACATCTCCCAATTTTTTTTTCTCTTTGATAGGCTATACATGGCTCCAAATCGAATCTATCATGAAATCCTATAGGTTTGATTTTTGACTCTTACAACAGCGCTATTGAATTCTTGTATGTTTGAATGGAAATAAACCCAAACAAGTGCTTCCTGTAATTCTAGGTAATTGTTCAAACAAGCAATATCACATATGCTGTTGATTTCAGTTTTTTTTTTCCTTTTTTTTTTTTTAATTTTAATGTCCTGTGACATGAATGCTTGCGATATTCTTTTTTAATTAGTATTTATTTATTGTTTAACAAATTAGCAGGTTAATGGATATAGATACAGATATAGAAAGAGAATCAGCAGATGAAGAACTTTCTTGCAAATCAGATGATGAGGAGAAGAAAGATTTATTTCTTTTATAAGATATTGAACTTTTTGAAGTGGAGCAAAATGTTATAGTAGCTGTGACTGAGTATCATAATATGTATTTGTGTAAACAACCTTATAGGAATGATAGTTTAACAGGTGCTCGGTATACAATGAATGTTATTGTTGGGAATCTAGATAGGTGTCTAGATTTATTTAGGATGGAGTCATGTGTATTTTTGAAAATTTTTACCGAGTTAAGGAAAAGAAATTATTTGCATGATTCATGCTTTGTGACTGTAGAAGAAAAAGTGGGTATCTTTTTAATGACAATCGGTCACAATGACTCAAATCGAAAGGTTGCGGATCGGTTCCAACACTCGGAGGGAAACAATTTGTCGTCATTTTGGAAAAGTTTTGAAGGCCATTGTAAGATATGGAAAAGAGCTTATAGTTCCACCTTCATTTGAAAGAATTCCTCATGAAATTCAAAATAACCCCAAATATTACCCTTTTTTTAAGGTATAATTCCTTTTTGAATAATTATGTTGGATTTATTATTTTCTTTTTAGTACAATTGTTGTTTGTTGTAATATATATATATATATATAAAATATAATATTTAATTTAATGAATAAATTATTGTTTGCAGGAGTGTGTTGGAGCAATTGATGGAACACATGTCAGTGCATTTGTGACATCTCATCACCAAATTCCTTATCGAGGAAGGAAGACGATTGTGACGCAAAATGTATTGTGTGCTTGCTCTTTTGACATGCGTTTTACATTTGTGTTAGCGGGTTGGGAAGGTACAACAAATGACTCGCGGGTTTTTGTAACGACGGTTACAAATCTGGAATATAAATTTCCTAGTCCTCCTGAAGGTATGTGATAAAGGTAACATATACACTAAGAATAAGATATTTTATATTTTGTATTAAAGGACAATATTAACTTTTATTCAATATGTTTAGGGAAATACAATGTGGTTGACTCTGGTTTTACCAATATGCACGGTTACCTTTCGCCTTATTGAGGTGAGCGGTATCACTTTCAGGAATATCGAGGAAGAGGTCGTCAACCCACAAGAGCTAAAGAGTTATTCAATTATCGACACTCGTCCTTGCGTAATGTTATTGAGCGTTGTTTTGAAGTTTTGAAGAAACGCTTTCCTATATTGAAAATGATGCATCAATATTCCTTGAAGAAGCAAACACTTATTGTTATAGCTGCATGTGCAATTCATAATTTCATTAGAATGGAAGCTCAACAAGACAGTTTATTTGTTGAATTTGAGAATGAAGAATTGGTGATTGAAGAAGAGCAAATGAGTGTTAGCTAGCACACAAAATACTATAGAGATAGATCGGGGTTCTACATCTCGTCGTGATATGGCAGTTATTAGGGATAAAATTACTCGTAGATTGGCTCGAGCAAATGGGATTGATGTATTATGATTTGTCTTACTAGTTGATATGGATATTTTGTTAGTTTGGATGGATAGTGCATATTAGGACTTTGTTTTGGATGAATATTGCAATATACTGTTTTATTTTGGATTATGCATATTTTATTTTTCATTTATAAAATGTCTACTTGTAAGTAGTATGATTATATAGAAAATACATATATACTTATAATAATAAAATATGTGAATTATCAAGTATAATTTTGTTTTCAAATTTTGGCTTTCTAATAAGTTAAAAACAAAAATCAAAACCTATACCAAACATACTTTTTGCTTTTTTTTTTTTTTTTTTTTTCTAAAAATAAGTAAGTAAAAAATATAGCCACTGTTTGGATTTGCTTTTTACTTATTAAAAGAAAAAGCAAATAAATAAAAAAGAACTTTTTTTTCTTATTAAAAGTATTTATCAAAAGCAAATCCAAACGGTGCCTAACCGTTTGATCACTATGATTTTTTGCAGACATAACATACAAAAAAGGAGTATCTATTCCAATAGTCACTTTTGCAAAATTTATTTTATAACTAGCCAAATGAAGGTCACTTGACGCAACTTTACGTCAGTTGCACCTTATAATAATAGCATTTATGTAAATACAAAATCTGTATGAATTCATGCATGCAATCAATTAAGTGTGTTGTGCCACATGACACCATGGCCCATATATAGTTTGTAAAAGTGATGCACAATTCCATCAAGTGGCATCATCCAGAAAACTCTAGCAAGCCATATATAACCCAAAAGTTATGCTGATTTGATGATCTATTTCTTTCCCCTTTTTTGATAACATATACTGATGGATGATGATCTTAACCTTCAAAATATGTGCTTATCTAGCATTTGGAATTCCAACATGTTTGGACAATTAAGGTTAGGGAATGTGTTTGATTATTCGGTGATCAACAAACATCATGGTTTAAAGTATCGGCTGATACCAAGACAAATTTCCCATTGTTATCAGTAGGGTCCAATAGGGATTATAACACATGCATGTACAATACTCAAACTAACATAAATGATCTTATTAGCACATGCTGACTTTTGCAAAAGTCATCATGAAGTTCATAGGTGATTGTGGATGCATATTTTGAAAAACTGACCGTAGATTAGATACTATTCATATATATGTCAGGCATGCCAAAAATCACGTACAGTGATACAACGGTCGGTTTTTTAGATGTTACTAAGAAAAACTGTGATAGTTTTCATCGGTCAGAATGTTTCACAGTCTGTATTTTGAAATGCCTACATCGGATCACTGTGATTTTTGGCAGACGTGACATCCACAATAAAGATATCTAATACAACGGTCGGTTTTTCAAAATATGCATCATATATCCCACAATTAATTCCCTATGAGCTTCATGCTGACTTTCGCGAAAGTCAGCATATACTTACTAGATCGGGACTCCACAAACTAATAATGTTAAGAAGGAATACTATCAGAGTATCAGGGATAAAATTATACGAGAGTTAAGAATCACTTCTTAAGATGATTCACTCTCATAGCCAATACTACTTTAGAAATGCCCAAAACTAAAGTTAAATACTCATCATCTTTTGCTCCATCATGCTCAATCGTCGAAAGTTCAATTCTTTAACTTAACCAAAACTGAACTCTTTTGTTGAGGTGATGGCTATCATAAGGACACCAGTAACTCTAAATTGGCAGCACAATGACGAACAAAGGAAGTCTTTTGATTAATTTTCTTACTTCTAGATTCTTGTAATGCAATTAACGCAATTCATCTTGTAATATATATATATACTTCCTCCATCCCATTTATGTGACTACTTTTGACAAAACATACAGTTTAAGAAATGATATTAATGCTTTGACTTTTCCATATTTTTAAGTGCGTGTTCCATTATTACCCTTCTATTGTAGTGAGAATTATTCTTACTATGGGTGCCAACTAAACACCCAAAAGGTAAAATGGGAAAACTATTTTAATTTATTGTTTGAAAAGTCAAAGTGATCAAATATTTGGGACATCCCAAAATGAAAAGATGATCACATAAAATGGGTTATAGGTAACATATAAATATATGGAGATGCTAATATAAGATGCACCTGACGCAAAGTTGTATCAAATGACCTCCGTAGGGCTAGGTGCAAAACATATTTCGAAAAACCAACTGTCGAATTAGATACCCCTCTTATGAATGTCGTGTTTGCCAAATATCACAATGATCTAACGGTCGATTTTTGAAAAAAATTGTGACATTTTGAAGAACAAAAAAGTCACAGTTTTTCATCATAACATTTTTCAAAAACCATCCATTGAATCATTGTGATTTTTTGCATACATGGCATTTATATGAGGGGCATTGAATTCAAATGTCAGTTTTTCAAAATATGTTTTGCAATTGCTCTAATGGAGATCATCTGACGCAACTTTGTGCCAAATGCACCTTATATTAGCATCTGTTTATATATATATACACAGAACTTCTAATATCGGGGGGGGGGGGGGGGGGGGGGGAGAGAGAGAGAGAGGGAGAGAGAGAGAGAGTCATTTTCTTATGAGGATGAACATTTTGAAAAAGAAGCCGTTGGATTGAATATTCTTCTTATGTATGACATGTATGCCAAAAATCACAGTAATCTAACGGTCGGTTTCTAAAATACATATTGTGACAGACTATGATAGTATTTAATGGTCACATTTTTTTATATTCTATATTTTAGAACCCGACCGTAAGATCACTATGATTTTTAATATGCATGACGAACAAGATCCATTTTGCATCATATCTAAGGGATTCCTTGGTTCAAGCCGAAGAAGAAATGTCACTCGATCATTATCAAACCGACTACAATATTATATTGGAAGAATATCTAATCCAACGGTCGGTTTTCCAAAATTCTTATCTACATTGACTGAAAAGCCAAATCCTCACATAAGGATGTCCTCATAAGAAAATTACTCTCTTTATGTATATATAGTCATGCTGTTATAAGGTGAACTTTACACAACTTTGCATATAAGGTGATATATGTAGAGCCCATTCTAGGACAAAGTTTGAAAAACCGACCATTAATTAGATTAGATGATCTGCCTATGAATTTCATGTTCTGCAAAAATTATCACTGTGATTTTTTGTGAACATATAATTCATAAGCAGTTCTTCAAATCTAACAATCGGTTTTTAAACTTTGTCCTGTAATGAGCTTGACACAAGTCACCTTACTCAAAGTTGCGTAAGGTGCACCTTATAATAGCATGACTGTATACATATATACGGAGATGCTAATATAAGGTGCACATGATGCAAAGTTGCATCAGATGACCTCCGTTTAGGGCATTTGTAGAGCATTTTTTGAAAAACCGACCGTTATATTAGATTTCCCTCTTATGAAATTCATATATGCAAAAAATCACAATGATCCAACGGTTGTTTTTTGAATAATAAAAAATCTATGAAAAAATGGTGACGTTTTGAAGAACAAAAAAGTCACAGTTTGTCATTCTAACCTTTTCAAAAGCCGAGTATTGGATCACCGTTATTTTTTGCAGACATAACATTAATAAGAGAGGAATCGAATCTAACGGTTGGTGTAACACCCCAAACTGACCTTAAATTGACCCTCCCGGGTAGGTCAATCCTTGTCAATTTGAAGCCACAACCTGACCTGCTCATTTATATATCCATACTCCAGGGGAAAAGAAAGACTTAAATATATATCAAAGTGCAATGTCATGCCAGTACACACATGTGTCCCAAAATCCAAAGTCCAACCTACCGAAGAAAATAATAATAATATATCTGATTGCCAACATCCCTGGCATAGTAGGCATCAAATATTCTATTTTAAGTAATAACAAAAATAAAAGTCTCAACCCAAGCTTAAATCCTACGAGAATGCAATAAGATCCAAAGCAGAGCCAATCCTGCCAAAAACTGTGGGGCCAGCCTACCCTCAGCTGGACTACTATTAATTTCCTGAAAATCTGCGGAATAAAAACCCGCGTGAGCTTTGGGAATGCTCAGTAGAAAACACAACCTCAAATAACAGCAATAATATTGATGTAAGGAATATTAGATAAAATATTTCAACATTCACGGCAAATCATCATTTCAAGAGTGGTGAATGGTGTTCATGATTTTTAATTCAGTTTTAAAACCTTAAAGCTTTAGAAGTGCTTTAGATACTTGCTAGATTGTGTCAATCCACCGGGCTCTAGCGGGCCAGTGCTAGATTGTGTCAATCCACCGGGCTCTAGCGGGCCAGTACTAGATTGTGTCAATCCACCGGGCTCTAGTGGGCCAGTGCTAGATTGTGTCAATCCACCGGGCTCTAGCGGGCCAGTAGGGTCATGCCATTGGCTCCACCCTAGACCATGGTCTGAAATATCTCATAAATAATCACATTAACAATATATTGAAGTAATCCAAGCACATATAAAGCATATCATTTCAAGTGTAGAAAATAAAAATAATCAATATCTCAAATCAGCAGAATCATCGTTGCACAAGTACGTTCAAATCATAAAATAAGCACATTTCATAATACAATTCCCAAATACATTTCATAAACATTCCATCACCATATGTTTAAACAGAGGATTTATCCCAAGCATCAAGTTTCACAATCATAAAAAGTTTGACAGTAAGTAGGTTTCACTATAAATCATTTCTCAAATGATATCATCGGTGTTATTGAGGTTATTGTATCCTACCTTGAGACACATGCAAGACTCTCTCTTAAGCCCACTCCTCTAATGCAGCACTCAACGAGCGTAAGGATAGTCCTCGGGACTATCTGGATCTGAAATCAAAGGTACAATACATATATATAAAATATATACATATATATCATTCCATAACAAACTGCCAAGCACCATCAAAGCATGGTCTTGGACTAAAATAAATAAATAACCTGAGAAATTTTTACAAAAGAATGTTAAAACATCCCTAAAAAAAATCACCTCAGCTATCGATAGGTGAAAACCACCTATCGATAGCTTACCTATCCATAAAAAGCTTGGTAAGGATGTATATATACCCAAAAATGCAGAAATTTGCTTTACAACCAAGGTTTAAGCACCAAACTCACTTCAAACTTCATTCGAACACAAATCTAGCCGTTAGATCTTAGATCCATACCCTTGAGACCCCAAATACGAAAAATCAAGTTTAAATATTAAGATTTAATGGTTCATTTTCAAGAATCACAAAGTTTTTGGTATAAAACCCACATAAACCCATTTTTTGTTCAAACATTCAAAAACACCCCAAATTTTTAGGTCTCAAGCATGAATCCAAGTCTAAATATCATCACAAACTTTTCCCAAACATTTACAATCAGCTACAACACAAAACCCCCAAAATCTACACAAAATTTGTCTCATAAACCCATAAAATGGGTATAAACAAAACAAAAACAGAAAAAGATTGAGAAGAGAAGAAGATGAACGGAAAAAGAGGACCTACCTGACCTCCGGCGACGGCGAGAAGGTGGCGGTGTGGACACCCCATTTTTACCAATTATTTTTACTATGTGTTCATACAAATGATCAACTAGAATAGCTGATCATTGTGTGAGGAATTGGCCTTGTAAAGACCAAATTGCCCAAATTGCCATTTTCTGAGGGAAAGGACAGTTCATTATTTCATGTGTACATTTGGATTGGAATCAACCCATTTGTATTGCATTTGACTTTTGAGGTGTTTTAGAACATCCCTGTAAGTTTTCATAGCATTCTGATGAGAGCTCGACAGGTAATTAGGGTTTTTGCGACTTGAAGGGCATTTTAGTCCTTTTTCTCGTATAATTTCCGAATGACCTCTGAATTCGAAACGGATTGTTTCATGAGGTTTATATGGATGTGGGGAGTTGTAACACCCCACACAGGGTTACCCCTATGCGGAAATGCCACAGTGACATAAAACACCAAGCGCTTATCTTTTGAGTAATTTCTTTTTAAAATTAACACAGTTTTTCAAAATACGCGTGCGGAAGTCTTTAAATATTTTTTTCAACATCTCAACAATTAAAGATAGCGCTGAGTACTAGTTTGTATCCTGAGTACAGTCCCGTAATGTACCCAAATTCCAAAAACATCCATTTAGTTTACTGAGTTGGATAGAGTCTCATGCTGATAACGTGTCATCCTCTTAAAGAAAACACATAGCAGAAAAATAAACAAACACCAGGATTTACATGGTTCGGCAAAATTGCCTAGTCCATGGTGAGTCATTTTTATTATTGATATTCATATTACAAGAATACAATATCTTCTTATCTCAATACATTCAGAAATATTCACATCCTTCCATATTCTCATATCTGTCAACAAATTTTATCATCAACCAAATATCACATAAATAAATCATCATATCTGTAATTCATATATATATATATATTACAGAATATATCCATCACTTTTTCACAATAAA
>JAESVK010046339.1:0-10221 GCA_017140935.1 Hamamelis virginiana
GCTGACAAGATTTTGCAAGCCGGTTTTTATTGGCCCACACTGTTTAAAGACTCATTTGAATTTTGCAAAACTTGTGCTCGGTGCCAACAATTAGGAGGTGTTACAAAAAGGAACATGATGCCTCTTACCCCCATTTTAATCATTGAAATTTTTGACTGTTGGGGTATAGACTTCATGGGTCCTTTTCCCTCCTCTTGTGGGTACTTGTATATTCTATTGGCAGTGGATTATGTTTCAAAGTGGGTGGAGGCCATCCCAACGAGAACGAATGACCACAAGGTGGTTTTGAAATTTTTGAAAGAACACATTTTTTCTCGTTTTGGGATGCCTCGCGCAATCATTAGTGATGGTGGGCTCCATTTTTGCAATAGGCCATTTGAAAATCTAGTTAAAAAGTATGGAGTTACACATAAGGTTTCCACTGCCTATCACCCACAGACCAATGGTCAAGCCGAACTAGCCAATAAGGAGATAAAACACATTTTAGAAAAGACGGTTAACCCGAACCGCAAGGATTGGTCTCTTCGACTAACCGATGCTCTTTGGGCATACCGCACTGCTTTTAAAACTATTCTTGGCATGTCTCCTTATAGGTTGGTTTATGGCAAAGCATGTCACTTGCCGGTGGAAATGGAGCACAAGGCATACTGGGCCATTAAAACTCTCAATTTTAACTTGGCTAAAGCAGGTCAACAGCGGATGTTGCAAATGAACGAGCTTGATGAAATGAGGCGCGAGTCTTATGAAAGCTCCAGAATCTACAAAGAGAAGGTCAAGCTATTCCATGACAAACACATTGTGAGGAAGACCTTTGAGCCTCAACAGAAAGTACTCTTGTACAGTTCTCGTTTGCACATTTTTCCAGGCAAGCTCCGTTCAAGGTGGACTGGTCCTTTCGTAGTCAAGGTAGTCCACCCCTATGGTGCAGTTGAGATTGAGAATCCGGAGAATGGGAAAATCATTAAAGTCAACGGTCAGCGCTTAAAGCCATTTCTTGAGAACTTCGACCGTCAGGAGAGCATTGAGGAATTGGTAGATCCAATCTACCAGGACATACCAGCTGAGTAACTTCTATTGTTACTCATTGTACATAGTCTTTTCTTTTCTTTTCTTGGTTCTTTTATTAGAAATGTGGATATCCTAACCCTTGTGCAGGTTAAATCAGTTGTATTGATAATACGCAGGTGCTTTTGTTCCCCTTCCTCCCTTTTTGTCTTGAGTGCTTCTATATCTTTTATGCATTGAGGACAATGCACATTTCTAAGTTAGGGGGGGGAGGTTACACTTGTGTACTTGATTACATAGTTACAGTTGTGTAAATGGTTCACATAGGGTAGTTTTTGGGGTAAAATTTTGCAAAATACTCATAATTCTTTCTTTTTGGTGCTTTACTGAAACTTTTTGATGCATGTTGCTCTTTAACCTTCATCTTTGAACTTGTATGAGATTGAGACTTTAACCTTGTAAAATATGTTTTTTTTTGAAATATGTCAAGGCTAGTTGAATTTTCCCTAAATCACATGCACACCAAGGAATGAGGCTTACCCATACCAATGTATTTGAGTAATGAACCATCATGTCCATTCATTTTTGTGTTGCTATGATAGGTGTTGTTTCATACACCTTAGCTTTGGATGCATTTGGCATGCTATTCCTTTGAAAGTTAGGATTGTACAGTAAAAAGTTCAAAATTGCCATATTGTTGTCCATCAAAGCTCATTTTTGCATTTCACTTCATTCTAGTGCATTTTGCTCATTTTGGAACATTCTCGCATGTTTGAAATATGATTTTAGGCCGTCTTTGTTCATTTGATCATCTTTTTCTTCAAAAAATCCACTAGTACCTTATTTGAGCCAAAATGTTGCCAATTCGATTCAAACACTAGAAGCCAAAGGGTTATTTTTGAGTAAGCTTGCTTCAAAGCAAGTTTGGGGGTGTTGTACAAGTTTTGGAGGTGTTTTAGGATGTCCCATATGGTTTTGGGTGAAGAATTGGCTGATTTGAAGTTTTGAAGCTTGTGGTGGGCAAATTAAGTGAAATGTGCATTTCTGCACTTTTGTACCGGTACAGGAATTTTTGTACCGGTACAAAACCCCAGACCTGAGACAGTAAGTTTTTGTACCGGTACAGGAAATTTTGTACCGGTACAAATCCTCGAGAATCCCAAAATCTGCAGATTTTAAAACCCTATTCGCGTGTTCATCCCTCCATTTCTCTCAACTCTCTCTAGCCTACGAAAATCCCTCTTTTCTTTCCAATCTCTCTCACTCTCAACCCAACCCTAGATCAATTCTTCCCTCTCCCAAACACCAATCCACCCCATTTCACTCCATTATCTCCTCCATTCGAAATTCCTCTTCTCATTTTCGTTCTTAAACCTTAGTCCACTCTCAATCCTCACTCACATCACCACAAACTACATCTTCAACCCTCATTCACCAACTCTAACCATCTCTAAACCCTCCATTGCCATTTCTTCGCTAATACACAAGTCTAAGGGAGAAATTGCAGAGTTTTGGCTCGGGACTCTTGGGTGTGCTCGTTGGATTTGGCCATTTCAAGTTCTTTTGGGGTAAGTGGCTCTCTTTTGTCATAATTGGGCATTATATTTCAGTCATCTTGAGCTTTTGGGTTGTGTGCTGCTAGTTGTGATTGAAGCTTGTTCCATAATTGCTCTTGCTTAGTTTTCTGTAATTGTGTGGGTTATGGAGGCTGTTGGGAGAAGAATGATGGGGGATGTGGGCAAAGGAAGTGCTGTTTTGGTTGAGATGGGAATGTGGGATTGTTTGGGTGCTTTACTGCTGTTGTTATCAGTAGTTGGGGTGGTCTTGATAGTGACAGCCCGGACTAAAAATGCCAAGGGAAAAGGGAAGGCTGTTGGGGAATCCGTCGAGCGAGTAGTTAAGAAGCGTAAAAGCGATCTTTCCCAGCCTGTCAAGAAAGGCACTGGTGCCTCAAGTAGTAAAGACAAGGGGAAGAGGGTTATTTCTGACAGTGACGATGACATCGAAGCTCTTTTTGATGAGAACCCTAGGGAGGAGCGTAAAGAAACTTGGGAGCAATCCATTGCGAAAAGGGGCATCAATTGTGAAAGGGGAGTTTATGACGAGAAATTTGAGGGTGATCATCCAGTTATTAATGCATTGAGAAGTCAAGGTGTGGGATTTGTGTTCAATGATGCTGAGGGTTATGTAACCTCTTTTGTGAGAGAGTTTTATGCAAACTTGCGAGATTCGGAAGAGGAATTTACTCTAACTACGTCAGTGAGGAAGATTCCTATAGTCATCACTCCACAAACCATAGCAGATGAATTGAGATACACTCGTCCTGCTGCTTCTGACAGCCCATTTCCCCTCCGTCCTTTGACTTCAAAGAGTCCTTATGAGCTAGCTCAAGCCATGTGTTCAAATCCGAGGAGGATTGAAGCATTCGTTCAGAGTGAGTTCACTCAAGGGAAGTTCAAACCCGAGTATGCCCTCATGAACAAGATCATACACAACTGTTTGGTGCCAAAAGGGAAAGAGAAGGCTCCCAAAGAAGAGGAAGTCAGAATTCTCTACGAAGTGATGAATGGTGGGGTGATCGACTTTGCCTGTGTCATTTGGTGCATAATGCGTGATTTTATCAAGACCACTCATTGGAAAACCCACATGCCATACCCAGCACTGATAACAAAGTTAGTCCTTTCTCATGGAGTGAAGAAGCCAGCAGCAGAGAAACTTGTATCCCCTAATCTTGGTCCTTTCACTGGCGGCACCGAGCGGAAGAGTAAAGCTGCGCCTAAAAGAGGCACCACATCTCAGGCATCCACGGTAGCACCTCCAGCAGCTCATTCAAGTACGTCTCCTCTGAAGAAGTTGGAACGCAGGATCAAGGGCTGGTTTAAATGCATTCTTGGAAGACAGAAGCAACTTGATCACAGGATGACAAGGTTGGAGAGAGAGGTCCATGCCATGAGAGGAGAGCCTGCTGTTGCTCAATCACCCCTTCCTAACTTGGAAGGAGACTCTGAAGAGCTCGACGACTGTGTTTACCAAGATGATCTTTCATCAGAGGAAGGGGAGGAATCGTCAGAGGAGGAATGAAGCTGTGTTTGGGTAGTTTTAGGATTTCCTGTTTTAGTAGGATTAGGTTTTCTTTTATTTTCAGTTGTGTTTTAGGTTTAAGTTGTAAGGTCTAGGGAGTTATGAAGGTGGTGTTGGCTTTAAGGGTAGTAACCTGAGCCAAATTGTCGCCAACACCCATTTTGTTTTGGAAACCTGTTGTACCCTCGGTCATTTCAAGCCAGAAAGACCTTTTTGATTTCTTGCATGGTGGTTGTTCCTTTTTGAGCATTTTAGCATTGTGAATGAATGAATTGAGCTATTTATTGAGATTTCTCTTTAATCTTCTTGTTCATGTCATTATCCATTATTCGCCTTGCTTACTTAATTACATTGTATATGGTAAGTGTTTCATTCGGGTACAACCCATACCCTTTCATCTAGAGATTTCAAGAATATTCTCATCCTAGCCTTCCAATAGGCATAATTTGATCCATCGAACTTTGGTGGACGTGTGACAGAATTTCCTTCTTCCATGGAAGAGTGAAATTATGATCTAGTGACACTATCACCTAGAAGAGTTACAGAGATTATACCATACACTCTATCTCACCAACCCATGGCCTAGTGTACTCAGATCTCATCAACTCAGTCCATCGAGTCCTCCTTCTTCAAAGCTTGCTCACCAACTACTCAAGTAGTCTCACTCTTGATGCCTTCATCCAAGAGCCATGAGAATGATCCTTTCTCCACATACGATTCTCACCATATGTATGTAAGTTTGGTTTCCAAGGTTTCTAATCCATTCTAAGAGAAGTCCATGATCAAACAATGAATATTCAAGCTCAATCTCAATTAGGAAAGGAAGAACAACAGCCCACAAGTGAAGAACCAAGGTAGGTTTAAGAATAGAAATGTTCTCTGGCGGCTGAGGTCATTGGAATCTCAAGTGACCTAATCCTTATATAGTGTGATAAGTGACCAATCAGAAAACAGGGTAAAAAGTAGACAAAATTAGGGTTTGCACGAACTTGGATCAATCCAGCCAAGGCTTGGATCGATCCAAATTGAATTGACCAAAAAATAGGCTTCTGTAGTTGAGTTTAACTCGAAAGTGGATCGATCCAGCTTGGTCAATTTTCAATTTACAAACAAGGATTGAGATGGTGTTAGCATGGGATCGATCCAGGTCAAACTTGGATCGATCCAAGTACTCATAAACTCCCAAATTCACATCTTTAAAAGGAATATAATGAATTCTAACCTCCTAGGTTCAATCCTTAAGTCACTAGGTCACTTACCATCCTAATCCATGGAGATATAGGAGCATTTAAGCACGGCTTCACTTGTGATCATCAGTACACATCTATAAATGTACAATCCCAAACCAAGTTTTGAAACAAAACAAGCCAACACTCATACACTAAACCTAACATAAACCAAATCCAAAAACTCACAAACTCAAATATTTAAACCATACAAGCTTTAATAACTTCAAAGTTCAATCAAAATCCCATTTCCATCATGAACCCAATCTAAAAACATCATTTAAACATGAAATCCATATTCAAAACTCATAATCAAACATCCATAACATTTGAATATGAGAATTACAATAAGAAAACTTAATACATAAACATAAACTCACCTTTAAACACTTTCAAAACTGAAATCAAATGGAAAATCCAGCGAGAATTGGTTGTCCCCAGTTGTTCTCTCTCTCTCTCACTCTCGGCTCTCAATTTCTCCAACTCTCTCGAAGGTAGTAGAAGATTTGTTAAACGGTGGGTACTTATCCAATTTCAAATGAAATCAGGACACAAATGTCCTTATTTGAATTGTTTAAAACCTTTTGGTAATTTCACAAAACCTTTTATATAAATCAAGTTATTTCTACTTCTAAACACCCACATTTTCAGACAAACAACCTTCTATAATAATCTACACTTTCCACACATTTCAATAATACAATCACAACTTTTCGAATCTCTCATTATTAGCTAATAATTAACACATAAACACGTTTCAATTAACAATTAATCTACTAATTTAACATTTAAGCACAAAATTAGCTATTTAAAATTCTAGGTTCTTACAGTTGTCGATCCTTTCAGCCAATTTTGCTAAAAATCAGATTTTTTTCCTGCCAGTTCGGCTATGGGGACTTTGGGATGAGTTCAAACACCTTGGAAGACTGGTTTAGAGCCCTTGGATCATTCCTAAGAGATTTAAACTCAGCCATTGATCAAACTCAGGCCTCCCTATAAATAGAGGGCCCTGAAATCAGTTTTAAGACACAGAATAAGCTTTAGAGAGCTAGCTTGGAGAGTAGAGGCTTGAGCAATTGCACAAGCTTCCCCCATAGCACTCTAGCTTAAGTTTTAAAGTCCTTGAGGTCCTTGGAGTCCTTGGAGCTTGAGGAGAACGTTTGGAGCAAGAGGGAAGGAAGCAAAGAGGTTAGTAGAGTTTTAGTTTATTTAAAGTTTTGCATTATTATTATTATTCTTCTTCTTCTTCTTTTATGATCATGCTAGATTAGATTTTTTTATGCATAGGATTTAGTTCATTATTAGTATGCATGCATAGGATTTAGTTCATTGTTAGTATGCATGATAGGGATTAGTTTAATAATACATGGAATATGTGCATATTTCTTCTCTTCTATTATCATACCATATTAGGATTGAGTGTTTAGGATTAGGTGTTCATATTTAGAATCACTTTTAGTATGCATGATAGGATTTTCAATGTATAGGAATGCATATTTAAGTCCTTTATATTAGGTTGTTAATCTATTCAAGTTTAGTATTAGTATTATTCTCATCATAGTTTTTTTTTTTTTTTTTATCACTTGGAATGTTTGATCGATATACAAAATGTGTTCGAGGGAGCATGCAAAGGTGAGTCCCTTCCCTTGTGATTAAATGCTATGTCTTGATGATAGTATTAGTATGCATATTAGGTTGCATTTAGTGCATTTTTTTTTACCATTTTTATTCATTATTTTAGGGTTTTAAACACACTTCAAGACTACTTTCAAATCTGTCCATGGATTTAAAGTGGCTTTAAAGTGTATTAAAACTCATTTTTTAGGCCCAAATTAACTTAGAAACATGCCTAGGTTCACATAGACAATTTAGATTGCATTTAGGACATTTTTCATGCATTGTTTGCATTTGTTTATTGCATTTTTGTGTATTTTCCAGAAATTCCAGCATGCATTGTTTAGTGTTTTAGGTGTTTAGACTAACCTAGGATTAGCTAGAAACCCTAGGATTAGGGGGATCACTTGACCCCACTTAGGACTCTTCTTTGTTGTAAGAATTACAATAAGAATAGAGTTCTATATTACCTAGGAATCTACTTCGAGAACAAGTCTAAAAAGTGATTTTGAAAGAATTCAAAATGGAATGAAATTCCATTTCTCATAACAAGTGTTTTGATCAAACTCAAACTCTCGAAGCTAGAGTCCAAGATACGATAGAATCTCTACGATTATGTGGTTTATTACAATAGGAGAGTCCTAGGGTAATCGAACTACGTGGACTTTGATCTTTGTCAAGCAATTGATAAGGTACGTAGGCAGTCAATAGGGCGAAAGTCCAATCTTAGGTTGACTTCTAGTCTCCTAAGATCCTTAGGATTGTGTATACTTTTTGTACTATATATTATTATTATTATATATTATTATTCATATTTTGTGGTTGATTAGATAAATAGCATTGTTTTGAAAAGATTTTGATAAAGCCCAATAGTAATTAGGAGACCTTTAATTAGGGCGAGGTGGGTGCCTACAAGGAGTTCCTTGGAACCTTCCCACTTCGTAACCTAGCCCCCGAATCCAACTTTGATTCAAAGACCATGCTTTTCGAAAATATGGGGTCAATGTTTTATTGAAAATAAAACTCCTTTTGTGGTTTCCTTGTTCCCTAAAAATAAGGTGGCGACTCATAGTTTTTTATAAACTCTTATCCCTTTTTCAAAAACCCAATCTTGAGTGGATAATAGAGAAGGATAAACGCGAATAATAGATAAGGATAATAGAGAAGGATAAATCGAGACGGATAAAAATCATCCATAATCCACTCAAGAAACACTCCCAAAGTGAACGAGAGGCCTCCCGATCTAGGTTGGCTGGTTCATACCCTGTTAAATTTCATGGCATTCTGAGCCAAGCTTTATAGAAAATAAGGCCTTTTGTGACTTGAAGGGCAGTACTGTCCTTTGAATCACAAAAGCTCTGAATGACTGTCGATCTTGTCTCGAATGGTCTCGAGGCTTTGGCATGAATATTTAAGGTGTGTTTAGTAGCTAAGTTGATCAGTGACAAGCTCTGTTGAGCCTTCTGGCTCATGTTTGACTCTTGAGGCTCAAAAGGCCATTTCAAGCTTAGATTAGGGTTTCGACCGAGAATGACAAGGATTCGATCCTTTTTTCAAACCAAAGCCTCCAAAGGCTTCAAAACACTTTCTTGAAATGTTTTAAAACTTGTTTCGGGAAGAAGAAATGATTTCGAGAGCGATTGGTTAGCAAATTTCAAAACCCTAATTTGGGCCTGGCAGGCCTTAAATAGCTAATCGGTTGAATTGTCCCTAAAACTTTGACTTTGGTCAATGCATTTTCACTTTAAACACTTCTCAGAACATGGAGAATCAAATAACGATCGTTTTGGCGCTTGAATCGTCGAATTTGGACTTAAAACGGGCCCGAAAAGCCGAAAAAAATCAAAACAGGGTCGAAACGGGTTGAGATAGGCCCACATATGGCAAAATTGGGCTCAAAGCTCGATGACCATCCCCCAAGGGACGGCCAACCGTCCATGAGGGATGGCCAACCATCCCAAGGAGGATGGTCATCCGAGCTCTTTGCCTTCAGCTGCTAAATTTCAGTCTTTTACCTGCCTAGGACTCTTCCAAGTGCCTGTCATGTGTCCAATTCGGCCTTGGGGACTTTGGGATGAATTAAAAGACCTTAGAAGGCTGGTTTAGTGCCCTTGGATCATTCCTAAGAGATTTAAACTCAGCCATTGATCAATTTCAGGCTTCCCTATAAATAGAAAGCCCTGAAATCAGTTTTAACACAACACATAAGGCATTTAAAGAGCCAAATTGGTAGAGTAAAGCCTCAAGGCATTACACTAACCCCTTAAGCAACTTTAGTTGCATCTTTGAAGTCCTTGGAGTCCTTGGAGTTTGAAGAAAAGGCTTGGAGCAAGAGAGAAGGAAACAAAAAAGGATAGTATAATTGTGAAGTTTGGTTTAAAGTTTTGCATACTTCTTCTTCTTCTTCTTCTTCATTCTTCTTCTATGCCATGTTAGGGATGGGTACCTAAGTTGGGTATTCAAAGGTTAGGATTAGTTGCATATAGGTTAGTATGTAGATTTTCTGCATTATGGTTTTTATAGTTAGTTTGTTTTGATTATGTTAAATTAGTATAGGTCAATAGGAACATGTTTAGGTTTGTTTATATCATTTATATTTATGGTTAATGCTTGAAATATCATATGAAATGTGTTTGAGGGAACAAACTAAGGTAAGTCCCTTTCCTTATGTTTAAACTTGGTGTTTTCAAAGATGATGCATGATTATTTTGATATATCATATTAGGTTGCATATTAGGACATTTACACCTCTTTTATTTATTTAATTTTTGGGTTTTAAATCCACTTCTTGGCTACATATAAATCTGTCCAAGGTTTAAAGTAACCTTAAAATGGATTAAAAAACCATTTTTAAGATCCAAATTAACATAGAAACATGCCTAGGTTCACATATATAACTTAGATTGCATTTAGGACATTTTTCATGCATTATTTATGTTCTCTATTGCATATTTAATGTATTTTCTATAAAATCCAGCATGCATAATGTTAGTGAAAGAATACGCCATGGGAACGCAGCGGAATGTAAACAATAAAATTTTCCCATTGATATTCATCCAAGAATCGAACTCAAACTATAAAAGCGAATCAAAACAATTAATCAAACATTAATTAAAGCTTACTTGTGTTCCTTTGTAGATGCTATCCTCCAATCCTTGCCGTGAATCCTCGCGAAACCTCGAGCTCCAAAAATATGGAAGCCTCCAATGAAGTCCACACGAGCCTAAGACTCCTTGAACTCCTTGATATCCACAACTCTTGAAGAGAATGCAAGCTTGAGAGGGAGAGAGAGAGA
>JAESVK010046393.1:0-10289 GCA_017140935.1 Hamamelis virginiana
ACCCAAAAATGCATACTTGAGATTAGCCGGCAGAGGCTTTAACTCAAGTTGCGGCGGAGACTCAAAAGACGTAGGAGAAGGGACACTGGCAATAGACGGAAGTGGCTCAACCCTAGGTCTCCATGGCAGTTTTTCTACAGAGGAGGTAGAATCTAAGACAAGATTCACCTCCATGAACGAGTGCTCCAAGTCATGGTCCTCGAACCCAAAGTAATTCAAACATGTTTCTAACGGGTCCTTGGACAGAAGATACGGTGTAGCTTCCTCTACCACCTTATCTATGATGTCAACAAAAGAACAATCCTCAAAGTTATGAGGTTGATTAGCTGCACTATAAACCTGCAGCCTGGTTTTCATGTTACCAAAAGTCACCTTCATTATGCCAGTCCTACAATGAAGGACTGCATTAGCAGTTGCCAGAAGAGGTCGTCCTATTATAACAGGGATTTGGGGCCTAGTTATATCAACAGGCTCCATATCTAGGACAATAAAATCTGCAGGAAAGACAAACGAATCTATCTTAACCAAAACATCCTGCAGTATACCTCTAGGTACCTTTGTGGACCTATCTGCAAATTGAAGAATAGTAGGTGTGGTTTGGAGTGTTCCAAGCTCCATTTTGGCGTAAATTGAATATGGAAGAATATTCACACTTGCGCCAAAATCGACTAACGCTCTATCAATGAAATGGCTTCCTAAGAAGCAAGGTATAGTTGGCGTTCCAGGATCTTTTCTCTTAATTGGGGCTTGGAATTGACACACAGCACTTGCAATGTCAACGGGAGCTATGGTTTTAGATAAATGCACGCGCTCCTTGCGTTGCTGTGTGCACATTTCCTTCAAAAATTTGGCATATGAAGGAATCTGTTTTATGGCATCTAGCAGAGGTAAATTAATATGGACGCTTTTAAACACCTCTAACATATCCGACATGCTAGCCCCTTTCTTAGCTCTCCTCTCAGGCGCAATCAGCGCGGATGGAAATGGGGCTTTTGGCACATACGATGCCACTGGATTGTCTAAAGCGGCGGGAAAGTTATCCCTCGAAGCTTCAGACTCTTTTTCTATTACAGGTTCTTTCTCTATTTCCCTCTCTTTCTCTCTCTCTTTCTCTCTTTCTTTCTCCCTCTCTATCTCTTTCTCTTTCTCTCCCACTTTATTATCTACCACCTTCCCACTACGCAAGACTGAAACAGCCTTAACTTCCTCATTACAATGTGGGTTCTGAGAAGTAGAACTCTCAGCTACAAAAGCTCCCTTGGGATTAGCAACAGCCTGACTCGGGAATTTCCCTTCCTCTCTGCGACTAAATGAAGCCGCTAGTTGACCCATTTGGGTTTCTAACTTTGAAATAGATTGGGAATGGGAATGAGTGGGTTGTGCTGAAGCCTCTAGACTTTTCAGGGTAGCTAGGACTTGTTCCTCAAAACCTGGAGTTCTATGAGGTTGTGGTGGTGGTTGAGTCACAGCTTGACTCTGGTACTGGGGTGCAGGTGCTTGAGGAGCACCATAACTGGGGTACTGGGATTGCATCAATGGTGGTCTATAGGGTTGACTGATAGCAGGATTACTGCTATATGGGGGTCTTGCAGGCTGACTAGGATTGGATCCTCTAGGCTGGCTAGACCACTGGAAATTGGGGTGAGTCTTCCACCCAGGGTTGTAAGTATTGGAATACGGGTCATTCCTAGGTGGTGCATATCCTTGAGCAGCATTAACCTGCTCTTGGACAAACTCAGGGTACTGGCCTGCCATAGGACAATATGGGGTCTCGTGCGCTGGGTCAGTGCAAATATTGCACACCAAGTTGACAGGTTTCACATGGGCTTTTGAAGATTGCCCTTGTGCCGCGATTAATTGGTCAAGCTTTTGAGACAGAGCCTCAACTTGCTTATTTGCCAAAACTTGGGTGTCTACATCATAAATACCGCCCTTTTTGGGAGGCGGTTTCTTCACTAACGCATCGTCACGGTTACCTAAAGACATTGAGGCCATGTGGAATGAATCCTCACTCAACGCTTCAAATAATGCCCACATTTCATCCTCACCTTTACTTAAAATGGCTCCCCCACAGGCAGATTTCACAGTCTGCGTGTCACCCTCTGTTAAACCTCTAACGAAAGACTCAATGATTTGCCACTTGGGTACATCGTGATGGGGGCATAATCTAAGGAGTTCCTTCATTCTTTCCCAGGCTTCGTGGAAAGATTCCTGTTCATGTTGGACGAAGTTGGTTATACCTCGTCGCATCTGGTGGGTTTTACCGACAGAGTAAAATCTAGACAGGAATAACTTTTGAAGCTGTTCCCAAGTAGTGATAGGGACAGGGGTTTGGAGAGTACAAAGCCAGTGTTTGGCCTTATCTTTCAAAGAAAACGGGAATAAGAACAATTTCAGGGATTCTGGATGGAACCCCTGAATTCTGATAGTAGAACAAATCCCTAAGAATTCCTGCAAATGGTCGTATGGGTTCTCTCTATCTAACCCATAGAACGTAGGAAGCATCTGAATAGTAGCATGCTTAATCTCATAGATGAGATTCTCTATGTGTGGAATTTGGATACAGGAGGGTGGATTAAAACTATTGGGCATGAAGTGATCCCTCAAAGTTTTAAGACCTGGTGGTGCTTGAATATTATCTGCTGGTAACATGGCAGTGTGTGCAGATGATTCAGCCATTTCGAATTGATGCAAAGGTACTGACTCACTGGTCTGACTTTGAGAAGCCTTAACAGCTCTCAGAGTTCTTTCAATTTCAGAGTCTAAAGGGATTACGTTAAATGACAACGACCTTCTACCCCGCATAAAATAGGTCTCCACAGAAAATCACGGAATTTAAATAAACAAATTGTGAGCAGTTAATATTGAGCTTTTAATTTGTTAATTTAAGCGCGCGGGAGTGAAGCTCCCAATTCCGGATTTCAACCACCTGTAGTTAAAGGAGAAGAATAATGAATAATAAATAATTATAATATATTGATATTAACAGTATAAATGAATTTATATATAGTAATATGAACAGTATTAATATTTACTACTTAAATTAAATCCCAAAAATTCTTTTTAAATAAACCGTAGATCCCCGGCAACGGCGCCAAAATTTGATCGACCAAACGACAAGGGAGATTATTCCTCGTCAACGATCAAGATTAATAATTTATAAAACCGCGTGACAATTAATCTCAATTCGATTGTGACTAGTGGGCACGGGTGTCGAACCACTGGGAAATGCAGGTTTATACTAAAAGACTTTTTAGACTCAATTCAAGTGGAAAGAATATTGTCAATTAAATTGGTTGGTGGTAAATGCTCCGATTGGGTCGAAGCGAAAACTCAGTAATTAAATAAAGCTTAGTAAAAAATGCAATTAAGTTGGTGGATTGAGCGGAACTTGGGTGAGAAGCCCATTGAATATCAAATATACAATTTATGTTTATAAAATCCTCACTATAGTAATTATGTATGGTGGTTCTTCCAACTACAAGAAGGAAGTCCCAAAAAGATTATAAATACAGGACCGGCAAGTTTATCCCGGAAAAGAATGGAATATCGCTATCCACCTTAAATGAGGAATAAAGCAAGCTGGTTTGTATTCATACCAATAAGAACCATTGCATAATTATATAATTGCAATCACAGATGTACAATTATATGATATTATATTTAGCGATAGTGTGCGGTAAAACCTTCACAACTATGCAATCACATAATACAAATAGAGGGATGTTTATAAAATAGGATTGTAAAATGAATCCAACTTCATCCTCACCCAAGCTTGGAGTATTAGCTACACATCACTGGAGGAGAATATCCTTTATCCAGGACAAGCTTTAAGGGGTCACGGGATGGAAAAAGAAATAAAAGCGGTAATTAAATGACTGAATAAATAAGGAAAATGGCAGAAATAAATAAAGAAAATGGCGAAAATAAATAAAGAAAAGTGACTGAAGTAAATAAAGAAAAGAAAAGACTTAAGTAAATAAAGAAAAAGACAGAAAAAGTAAAGAACAGTTCTCAAGTGAGAACTGAGCCATGCATAAAAAGGGAAAATAACAGAAAAGTAAATTGCAGAAAGTAAAGACTTAATCGGATAGAACAATCCTCAAGTGAGAATTGAGCCAGGCATTAAAAGAAAAATGGCAGAATTGGAAATTGCTGAAATTGGAAACTACCGAATAAAATGCGAAAATAAACTGTAACTTGAATTAAAATAGCAGAGTAATGATTCAGAGCTTAAGTCATGAACCCTTTTTCAGTTACATGAACCTTGTATTTATAGGCTTAATATACAAAAGACACAAATGCCCCTAAAATATCTCAAAATATCTCAATTGTCCCACAGCCGCCTCATGTCTATCGATAGCGAGATTTGGCTATCGATAGAACTTCTATCGATAGCGATATTTGGCTATCGATAGTCATGCTAGTTTTGACTTGGTGACTGCAGACTTTCTTCTGACGCGATCCGGACCTGAATTGCTTTGATAGCTTCATCGCGAATGCTTTCTTTTTGAGCTTTTGGGATGCTATTGCGAGAAATGGCTTTGTACCTATTCAGCTGTACAAATTCTTTACAAAGAGAGAAATTAGGCAAGGTACATGATTTTTATTAAAATTAGGTTGTTTATTACGCAACTATTAATAAGGGAACACAGAAATACCATAGTTGAAGGTATGATTGTGGTTCAATCACACTCCCCAACTTAGGTTTTGCTAGTCTCTTAGCAAATAGTCATACTCTAAGAGAAATGAATCTAAGCTTATAAAATTAAAGCCACTTTCGCAGGGAAAACGCGATTGCATTTAACATATGCAACAAGTCTTTTAAACCCCTAGGTTACCCTAGCGGACGAGTGAAGTCTCGTGAGGGTTTACAGAATTGATACCCACAAACATGAATAAATGAAAGAATCTTTTTTAAAGAAAGAATTTAAAATATACTATATACATAGAAAGAGTTTCATCTAAAGATATATCAATATTACAATCGAAAATTTTAAATACAAGAAATGTTATCTTTTAACAGGTAATTAGCAAGTGTTCAATGTGTAGTGAGGTTGAACTTGATAAAATCAAAATACTACAATAAGAGTATGAGAATTAACCCATAATGAGATTCAACTTCAATTCCTCTCTGTTGGTCACTCGCAAAAGATGTTCACTCTGAAAAGGTTAGTAACCCAGAGTTCCCCAAGTGGAAATATACAAGTATAAAACTTATACATTAAGCTCTAATTAATGACCAATGAGAGATGAAATAACGAAGTTATATATGCAGAGATGCAGTTCATACATAAATAAAACTTAAATAAACAGGTAATCATAAGAGAATATTGCGCAAAATTTTGAAATCAAAAAGGTCTTTATTTGGCTTGTAAAGTATTTGGTTGTAACAGAAGAAAGTTTGGACTGCAAAAATAGGATGGTTTGTAATATGTTCAAGGTTACTACCCTAAACCATCCAATTTACCCTATACTAACCCTGCTAAAACTTAACTTCTAAAAGAAAAAAAAAATTGTAACTCCAAAAAAATTTTAACCACCCTAAGCTCAAGACTGAGCGTCATCCCTCATCTCCACATCTGCTCTCATCTCTGCCTCGCGCTGACCGCGGGCCTCATCAGATAGCTCATAATCCCCAGGTGGGATGTCAGCTCTAGCTGCAGGCTGTGGCTCATCAAAAAGTGTGCGGTCGGCCTCAGAGATCGGCACGCCGTCCATACGTCTCCACATAGCACTGAGCTGCGCAGAATGCCTCTCCAAGAGAGCAGACTGCCTATCAATCTGGGCAGACTGTAACTGCTGGGTCTCCATAACGGAACGAAGCCCCTCTAAAATCTGCAGTAACAAATCCTGAGATCCCGCAGATGCTGAAGCTGTCTGGGGTGGTACAGTACTAGCAGGAGCTGGAGCAGACGATGGCTGACTGGTGGAGGCTGGAGCTGGCTCTGCTGGATCTGTAGACTCAGTACGTGGCCTTTTCGGCCGAGCTGCCATGCTCCTAGCGATAGTAGTGGGCGTAATAGGGCCCTCGCCCCACTTACTCTCCTCCTCAGTCTCAACACCCGCTGCTAATGCGAAAGCAGTGATCATCTGTGGATACGGCATGTTGCTGCGGGGCTGTGAGAAAATGAACGTCCGAATCTCGCTAAAAATCAGCAATGCAATGTCCATCTCATGGTCACTGAGGAACTCTAGTAGAAGCCGTACAGAATCGACTGGGATCTGAGAATCTGTGCCCCTCGCCCTCAGGTTACAGTAAAGCAGCTTATTCATTGCTGCGTAGTTCGGGTGCATGTTCCCAGTGGTGAAATACATCCCGTCAAATAAAGTGCGATCCACACAAACCATGTCAGCACATCTGTCCTCGGCAAGATCTTGATATCCGCCATGAGGGTACTCAACCTCAGCAGCCACAGAGCGCTCGCATCCCAAATAATCGGCGATGTCGTCAGGGGTAAACTCAATAATACGGCCTCCGATCTCAGCCCTGATCGTCTGAGCTCGATCCTCTGCTGTATGGGCTGTGGTGTAGAACTGACGAACCACATTGGGCTTATAGCCCGCACCTTTCCTCAGCCAGGCGCTAAGGTGTCTGTCTGTCAAAGTCTGAACCAGTAAGCCTTGTCCCTTGAAGGCTTTCGAATCAACGTAGCGCTCGACATTAAAATTTTTAGCTGCGAGAACTGAAGGCCACGGTTTTGGAGCTCGTCGGGTGGGTAATTTCTTTGGCCCCCCCTCGGTCTGAGTGAAACCCTCAAAATCTCATGTCATGCGAGGCTCGCCGGTCTCGCCAATCTCTGGGTGCTCTGAATCATGAGCCTCCTCAGTATATCGTGAGCTCGCAGGAGGCGCACTGACTGGTGGCCGTCTGGACGACTGACCTCTACCCGAAGGTCTCTGTATAGGTGCTGGCTGGTACTCCGACTCAGAACTATCAGACGAGTCTGGTACTGTACGTTGGGCCTTGCCCCAGCCAGTATCTCGCCTCGGTCTCGGTGGCGGTGGAACAGGCTCCTCAAATGCCACACCCTTGCCCCGACCTGTACTCGTCGTTTTGAGACGAACCATGGTTTTGATTAACAATTGAGAATTGATGCCAAAAGTGTATTGGTCCCGGAAAATGAGTTCGCCGGAATGCTTGAAATGTCAGTGACAGTGGCGTTGTAATTTAAAGATTTGAATCGGATAGAAACGAAGGTAATGCCGCAAGGATCGCAACAATACTGAGTTTTGATCGGAGAAGTGGCCGGAGATGCTCGGAATAAGCACTGGAAGGTGAACAGCCACGGTGGTTATGGAGGAATCCGGTGACTTTTGGGTGGAAGGTGGCTGAAAAATGGTCGGGGAAGGCAGTTAAAGGCGATATTACGTAATCTCTATCGATAGCGAAGTTTCGCTATCGGTAGACAATGTGACACTGCCGCGAATAAGGCTTTTTATTTTTTTGAATTGGGACATGGCTATCGATAGACTGTCTATCGATAGCGAGACTAAATTTTTGAAAAAAAATTTATTTTTATTATTTCTTTATATTTTATCAATTTAAAGCTATGTATCAGGATATAACACCACTCGTTACCCAAGGTTACCTAAGTTTATCAAAAAATTGTCAACTTCAAGGCTCAAAATAGGGTACTACGGGGGATCCTATTTTCTAGAAATAATATACACGGTACAAAGACTCGACAAAATGGCCTTAAATCATTTTTCAAAATTGCACATTTATTCTCGACTGATTTGAACAGTTTATTTGCATTCTAAATACACATGATTAAAGCAATTACGCAAGATATAACAGAAAAGCAATAACCAAAGGCTAACTGACTGATGAATATTTGAGTCCCAAAATTAATCGAATGGTTCAAAATTTGCTTTATTGTCGCAAGTTTCCTCTTTATACAGGTTTTTATCAGATATTCAAATTGCCAAATATAAAGATTTAAACCAAGTTCGTGCATGTGCAAGATTGAATACAGGCTAATCACAGTAAAGTTACAATTAATGTATAGAAAATAGACAACTAGAATTGATATAAATGAAAGAATAAACTCACATTATAATACATGTTTATTTATCAAATTCTATACAAATAATCTTAATATAAATCACACTGGGTTAACATGTACACAAGAATTATAAATAATAATAAAAATTTTATTATGTATATACAAATTAAATGAACCAATAAATAAATTAATCATATAAAATTGCATATATACATTAAAAGAATATACAAACCCTCCCCAACTAGAAGTAAACATTGTCCTCAATGTTTGAAATAATGTTACAACTAGACGAGTGTGTATGAACAAGGGACTGGGTGGGTGGGACTAAGTTTAACGTCTTCAGCTAGACGTGAAATTCCTCATAAGTCAAACTGGTAGGTTGGGTCTTCCAAACTAACAGACTCAATTACCAAACCATCCTGAATGCCCTCACTATTGGTAATACCCTCGATAAAAGGCTTAAAGCCTTTGTCCATTCACAAAGAAGGACACACCAGTACGAGGATTCTGAATTTCTACAGCACCGTGAGGAGTAACCCTAGTTACTACAAAAGGTCCATCCCAACGAGATCGAAGCTTACCAGGAAATAGCCTTAATTTAGAGTTAAACAGCCACACCTTCTGATTTGGTTCAAAAGATTTTCTATTGATGTGTCTGTCATGAAACTCTTTCATTTTGGCTTTAGCAATTTTGGAATTCTCGTAAGCCTCATTCCTAATTTCTTCGAGCTCATTTATCTGAAGCTTGCGGTGAGAACCCGCTTCCTTCATTTCAAAATTAAACTTCCTAATGGCCCAAAGTGCTTTATGCTCTAGCTCGACCGGGAGATGACACGGTTTGCCATAGACTAAACGGTACGGAGACATACCAATAGGGGTTTTAAAAGCAGTCCTATAGGCCCACAATGCGTCAGTTAAACGCAATGACCAATCCTTACGATCAGGCCTGACAGTTTTTTCTAGAATATGCTTAATTTCCCTATTTGAAACCTCCACTTGCCCGCTAGTCTGAGGATGGTAAGGGGTTGCAACTTTGTGAGTGATAGAATATTTAGCTACGAGGTTTGCAAAGGGTCGATTGTTAAAATGTGACCCTCCATCACTGATGATGGCCCTTGGAAACCCAAACCTAGAGAAAATGTTCTCTTGGAGGAAATTCAATACCACCTTGTGGTCATTGGTCCTAGTGGCTATGGCTTCTACCCATTTAGACACATAATCGACAGCCACTAGAATATATTCAAAGCCATGCGAAACAGGAAAAGGTCCCATGAAGTCGATGCCCCAAACATCGAAAATTTCGACGATCAAGATAGGGTTAAGAGGCATCATATCTCTTCTAGACATAGAACCCATTCTTTGGCAATTTTGACAGGACTTACAGAAGTCCACTGCATCTTTGAATAATGTGGGCCAGAAAAACCCACACTGCAAGACTTTAGCGGCAGTCTTTTTCCCGCTAAAGTGTCCTCCACATGCTAGAGTGTGGCAGAACTTCAAAACGTCTTGCATTTCACCCTCTGGAATACACCTACGTATAACCTGGTCAGCACAGTACTTAAACAAGAGAGGATCTTCCCAATAATAATATTTTATTTGCGAAAAGAACCGATCCTTCTCTTGTTTCGACCAAAGAGATGGTACAAGGCCTGTGGCATGATAATTCACTATATGAACATACCAGGGTAAGGTAGAATGAGTGACGGCAAAAAGCTGCTCATCAGGGAAAGAATCCCTAATAGGCGTAGGGTCACTCTCTTCTTCAACTACAATCCTAGAGAGGTGGTCAACAACGACATTCTCAGACCCTTTCTTATCCCTAATCTCAAAGTCAAATTCTTGCAATAAGAGAATCCACCTAATCAGCTTAGGCTTCGTCTATTTTTTAGAGAGCAGGTACCGCAAGGCGGCATGGTCTGAGTACACAATGGTCTTCGATCCCCACAGATAGGATCGGAATTTATCTAAAGCAAAAACTACTGCAAGCATCTCTTTCTCAGTCGTAGTGTAATTTAACTGAGCTTCATTCAAGGTTTTGCTTGCGTAGTATATAACATAAGGGGCCTTTTCTACCCTCTGACCCAACACTGCCCCCACAGCATAATCGGAGGCATCACACATTAGCTCGAAAGGAAGTGACCAATCGGGAGCTCGCATGATAGGTGCTGAGATCAACATTAAGCGCAATTTATTGAAGGACTCTAAACAGGCTTTATCAAAGTTAAACTCTACATCTTTAGCTAGCAGATTACACATTGGTTTTGCTATTTTGCTAAAGTC
>JAESVK010046414.1:0-11650 GCA_017140935.1 Hamamelis virginiana
TGATTGTACCCCAATCATACCATTCAACTATGGTATTACTATGTTCTCTTATATATATAATTGTTTAATAAATAGCGTTTTATATGAATATCTGTACAATTGGGTTTAAATCTCTGTTTCAAGAAATATGTGCAGATTACATTAAATAAAGTCGTCACCGATGAAGCCCTGAAGAGCATCTCGAATCAAAGGAACGTCCGAAAAGGATCCACAACAGCCGAGGGAAGTACCAAAAGTGCAGACGTTGAATTCTGCAAGAAAAGTCAACATTTGACCTTGACTATCGATAGCCAAGATTCGCTATCGATAGCACCTCTATCGATAGCGAACCTTCGCTATCGATAGCCAAGGGCGGCTGCGGGCAAAGAAGATATTTTTGGATATTTTGAGGGCATTTTGGTCTTTTACCTTTTCCTTCTATAAATAGAAGTGTAACGACGACGTTTTGAGGGTTCATGACTTAAGCTCTGAATCATTACTCTGCTATTTTAATTCAAGTTACAGTTTATTTTCGCATTTTATTCGGTAGTTTCAGTTTTCAGCTATTTCCAATTCTGCAATTTTTCTTTCAATGCCTGGCTCAATTCTCACTTGAGGATTGTTCTATCCGATTATGTCTTTAATTTCAGTAATTTCCGATTCTGTTATTTTCCTTTTTATGCATGGCTCAGTTCTCACTTGAGAACTGTTCTTTACTTTTTCTGTCTTTTTCTTTATTTACTTAAGTCTTTTCTTTTCTTTATTTACTTCAGTCACTTTTCTTTATTTACTTTCGCCATTTTCTTTATTTCTTCAGTCAGTTAATTACCGCTTTTATTTCTTTTTCCATCCCGTGACCCCTTAAAGCTTGCCTGGATAAAGGATTTTCTCCTCCAGTGATGTGTAGCTAATACTCCAAGCTTGGGTGAGGATGAAGTTGGATTCATTTTACAATCCTATTTTATAAACATCCCTCTATTTGTATTATGTGATTGCATAGTTGTGAAGGTTTTACCGCACACTATTGCCAAATATAATATCATATAATTGTACATCTGTGATTGCAATTATATAATTATGCAATGGTTCTTATTGGTGTGAATACAAACCAGCATGCTTTATTCCTCATTTAAGGTGGATAGCGATATTCCATTCTTTTCGGGGATAAACTTGCCGGTCCTGTATTCATAATCTTTTTGGGACTTCCTTCTTGTAGTTGGAAGAACCACCATACATAATTACTATAGTGAGGATTTTATAAACATAAATTGTTTAATTGATATTCAATGGGCTTCTCACCCAAGTTCCGCTCAATCCACCAACTTAACTGCATTTTTACTAAGCTTTATTAAAATTACTGTGTTTTCGCTTCGACCCAATCGGAGCATTTACCACCAACCAATTTAATTGACAATATTCTTTCCGCTTGAATTGATTCTAAAGAGTCTTTTTAATATAAACCTGCATTTCCCAGTGGTTCGACACCCGTGCTCACTAGTCACAATCGAATTGAGATTAATTGTCACGCGGTATTATAAATTATTAATCTTGATCGTTGACGAGGAATAATCTCCCTCGTCGATCCAGTCGATCAAATTTTGGCGCCGTTGCCGGGGAATTACGGTTTATTTATAAAGAATTTTTGGGATTTAATTTAAGTAGTAAATATTAATACTGTTCATATTACTATATATAAATTCATTTATACTGTTAATATCAATATATTATAATTATTATTTATTATTCATTATTCTTCTCCTTTAACGACAGGTGGCTCAAATCCGGAATTGGGAGCTTCACTCCCGCGCGCTTAAAATAACAAATTAAAAGCTCAATATTAACTGCTCACAATTTGTTTATTTAAATTCCGTGATTTTTTGTGGAGACCTATTATATGCGGGGTAGAAGGTCGTTGTCATTTAACATACTCCCTTTAGACTCTGAAATTGAAAGAACTCTGAGAGCTGTTAAGGCTTCTCAAAGTCAGTCTAGTGAGTCAGTGCCTTCGCATCAATTAGAAATGGCTGAATCATCTGCACACACTGCCATGTTACCAGCAGATAATATTCAACCACCACCAGGTCTTAAAACTCTGAGGGATCACTTCATGCCCAATAGTTTTAATCCACCCTCCTGTATCCAAATTCCACACATAGAGAATCTCATCTATGAGATTAAGCATGCTACCATTCAGATGCTTCCTACGTTCTATGGGTTAGATAGAGAGAACCCATACGACCATTTGCAGGAATTCTTAGGAATTTGTTCTACTATCAGAATTCAGGGGTTCCATCCAGAATCCCTGAAATTGTTCTTATTCCCGTTTTCTTTGAAAGATAAGGCCAAACACTGGCTTTGTACTCTCCAGACCCCTGTCCCTATTACTACTTGGGAACAGCTTCAAAAGTTATTCCTGTCTAGATTTTACTCTGTCGGTAAAACCCACCAGATGCGATGAGGTATAACCAACTTTGTCCAACATGAACAGGAATCTTTCCACGAAGCCTGGGAAAGAATGAAGGAACTCCTTAGATTATGCCCCCATCACGATGTACCCAAGTGGCAAATCATTGAGTCTTTTGTTAGAGGTTTAACAGAGGGTGACACGCAGACTGTGAAATCTGCCTGTGGGGGAGCCATTTTAAGTAAAGGTGAGGATGAAATGTGGGCATTATTTGAAGCATTGAGTGAGGATTCGTTCCATATGGCCTCAATGTCTTTAGGTAACCGTGACGATGCGTTAGTGAAGAAACCGCCTCCCAAAAAGGGCGGTATTTATGATGTAGACACCCAAGTTTTGGCAAATAAGCAAGTTGAGGCTCTGTCTCAAAAGCTTGACCAGTTAATCGCGGCACAAGGGCAATCTTCAAAAGCCCATGTGAAACCTGTCAACTTGGTGTGCAATATTTGCACCGACCCAGCGCACGAAACCCCATATTGTCCTATGGCAGGCCAGTACCCTGAGTTTGTCCAAGAGCAGGTTAATGCTGCTCAAGGATATGCACCACCTAGGAATGACCCATATTCCAATACTTACAATCCTGGGTGGAAGACTCACCCCAATTTCCAGTGGTCTAGCCAGCCTAGAGGATCCAATCCTAGTCAGCCTGCAAGACCCACATATAGCAGTAACCCTGCTATCAGTCAACCCTATAGACCACCATTGATGCAATCCCAGTACCCCAGTTATGGTGCTCCTCAAGCACCTGCACCCCAATATCAGAGTCAAGCTGTGACTCAACCACCACCACAACCTCATAGAACGCCTGGTTTTGAGGAACAAGTCCTAGCTACCCTGAAAAGTTTAGAGGCTTCAGCACAACTCACTCATTCCCATTCCCAATCTATTTCAAAGTTAGAAACCCAAATGGGTCAACTAGCGGCTTCATTTAGTCGCAGAGAGGAAGGGAAATTTCCGAGTTAGGCTGTTGCCAATCCCAAGGGAGCTTTTGTAGCTGGGAGTTCCACTTCTCAGAACCCACATATTAATGAGGAAGTTAAGGCTGTTTCAGTCTTGCGTAGTGGGAAGGTGGTAGATAATAAAGTGGGAGAGAAAGAGAAAGAGATAGAGAGAGAGAAAGAGAGAGAGAAAGAGAGGGCCAAAGAGAGAGAAAAAGAGAGGGAAATAGAGAAAGAGCCTGCATTTGAGAAAGAGTCTGAAGCTTCGAGGGATAACTTTCCCGCAGCTTTAGAAAATCCACTGGCATCGTATGTGCCAAAGGCCCCATTTCCATCCGCGCTGATTGCGCCTGAGAGGAGAGCGAAGAAAGGGGCCAGCATGTCGGATATGTTAGAGGTGTTTAAAAGCGTCCATATTAATTTACCTCTGCTAGATGCCATAAAACAGATTCCTTCGTATGCAAAATTTTTGAAGGAAATGTGCACACAGCAACGCAAGGAGCGCGTGCATTTATCTAAAACCATAGCTCCCGTTGACATTGCTAGTGCTGTATGTCAATTCCAAGCCCCAATTAAGAGAAAAGATCCTGGAACGCCAACTATACCTTGCTTCTTAGGAAGCCATTTCATTGATAGAGCGTTAGTTGATTTTGGCGCAAGTGTGAATATTCTTCCATATTCAATTTACGCCAAAATGGAGCTTGGAACACTCCAAACCACACCTACTATTCTTCAATTTGCAGATAGGTCCACAAAGGTACCTAGAGGTATACTGCAGGATGTTTTGGTTAAGATAGATTCGTTTGTCTTTCCTGCAGATTTTATCGTCCTAGATATGGAGCCTGTTGATATAACTAGGCCCCAAATCCCGGTTATAATAGGACGACCTCTTCTAGCAACTGCTAATGCAGTCCTTCATTGTAGGACTGGCATAATGAAGGTGTCTTTTGGTAACATGAAAACCAGGCTGCAGGTTTATAGTGCAGCTAATCAACCTCATAACTTTGAGGATTGTTCTTTTGTTGACATCATAGACAAGGTGGTAGAGGAAGCTACACCGTATCTTCTGTCCAAGGACCCATTAGAAACATGCCTTAATTACTTTGGGTTCGAGGACCATGACTTGGAGCACTCGTTCATGGAGGTAAATCTTGTCTTAGATTCTGCCCCCTCTGTAGAAAAACTGCCATGGAGACCTAGGGTTGAGCCACTTCCGTCTATTGCCAGTGTCCCTTCTCCTACGTCTTTTGAGTCTCCGCCGCAACTTGAGTTAAAGCCTCTGCCGGCTAATCTCAAGTATGCATTTTTGGGTGATAGTGACACCTTGCCTGTTATAATTTCATCTTCATTAAGTTTAGAACAGGAAGGTAAGTTGTTATCCATTTTGAAAGAGCACAGAATAGCCATAGGATGGTCGGTTGCTGATTTAAAGGGTATAGACCTGTCAATCTGCCAGCACCGTATTCACCTAGAGGAAGGTGTGAATCCTTCTAGAGATGCCCAACGTAAATTAAATCCAAATATGAAGGAAGTAGTTAAAAAGGAAGTTTTGAAACTACTGGATGCGGGTATCATTTACCCCATTTCAGATAGTGAGTGGGTTTCCCCTACTCAACTGGTTCCTAAGAAGTCTGGGATAACAGTGATAGCTAATGAGGAGGGTATTCTAGTCCCTACAAGAGCTACCACTGGTTGGAGAGTCTGTATAGACTATAGGAAATTAAATTCCAAGACTAGGAAATACCACTTCCCTCTGCCTTATATTGACCAAATTCTAGAGAGATTATCCGGGCAGAGCTTTTATTGCTTCCTAGATGGCTATTCAGGGTATAACCAAATAGCGGTTTACCCCGAGGATCAGGAGAAAACAACGTTTACCTGTCCATTCGGGACATTTGCATTTAGGCGTATGTCTTTTGGCTTATGCAATGCCCCGAGCACGTTCCAAAGATGTATGACTTCTATCTTTTCTGATATGATAGGAGACTATCTGGAAGTGTTTATGGATGACTTTTCTGTTTTCGGTCCTTCTTTTGATGAATGCCTCTCTAATCTCTCAAAAGTGCTTAAGAGATGTTGTGAGACAAATCTTGTTTTGAGTTGGGAGAAGAGCCATTTTATGGTTCGTGAGGGCATTGTGCTTGGGCATATCGTTTCTAGTAGGGGATAGAGGTTGACAAAGCTAAGGTAGACTTAATTGCAAAACTACCTCCTCCTACTACTGTTAGGCAGATCCGGTCCTTCCTTGGACATGCAGGATTTTACAGGCGTTTCATAAAGGACTTTAGCAAAATAGCAAAACCAATGTGTAATCTGCTAGCTAAAGATGTTGAGTTTAACTTTGATAAAGCCTGTATAGAGTCCTTCAATAAACTGCGCTTAATGTTGATCTCAGCACCTATCATGCGAGCTCCCGATTGGTCACTTCCTTTCGAGCTAATGTGTGATGCCTCCGATTATGCTGTGGGGGCAGTGTTGGGTCAGAGGGTAGATAAAGCCCCTTATGTTATATACTACGCAAGCAAAACCTTGAATGAAGCTCAGTTAAATTACACTACGACTGAGAAAGAGATGCTTGCAGTAGTTTTTGCTTTAGATAAATTCCGATCCTATCTGTGGGGATCGAAGACTATTGTGTACTCAGACCATGCCGCCTTGCGGTACCTGCTCTCTAAAAAAGAGACGAAGCCTAAGCTGATTAGGTGGATTCTCTTATTGCAAGAATTTGATTTTGAGATTAGGGATAAGAAAGGGTCTGAGAATGTCGTTGCTGACCACTTCTCTAGGATAGTAGTTGAAGAAGAGAGTGACCCCACGCCTATTAGGGATTCTTTCCCTGATGAGCAGCTTTTTGCCGTCACTCATTCCACCTTACCCTGGTATGTTCATATAGTGGATTATCATGCCACAGGCCTTGTACCATCTCTTTGGTCGAAACAAGAGAAGGATCGGTTCTTTTTGCAAATAAAATATTATTATTGGGAAGATCCTCTCTTGTTTAAGTACTGTGCTGACCAGGTTATACGTAGGTGTATTCCAGAGGGTGAAATGCAAGACGTTTTGAAGTTCTGCCACACTCTAGCATGTGGAGGACACTTTAGCGGGAAAAAGACAGCCGCTAAAGTCTTGTAGTGTGGGTTTTTCTGGCCCACTTTATTCAAAGATGCATTGGACTTCTGTAAGTCCTGTCAAAATTGCCAAAGAATGGGTTCTATGTCTAGAAGGGATATGATGCCTCTTAACCCTATCTTGATCGTCGAAATTTTCGATGTTTGGGGCATCGACTTCATGGGACCTTTTCCTATTTCGCATGGGTTTGAATACATCTTAGTGGCTGTAGATTATGTGTCCAAATGGGTAGAAGCCATAGCCACTAGGACCAATGACCACAAGGTGGTATTGAATTTCCTCCAAGAGAACATTTTCTCTAGGTTTGGGTTTCCAAGGGCCATCATCAGTGATGGAGGGTCACATTTTAATAATCTACCCTTTGCAACTCTCGTAGCTAAATATTCCATCACTCACAAAGTTGCAACCCCTTACCATCCTCAGACTAGCGGACAAGTGGAGGTTTCAAATAGGGAAATTAAGCATATCTTAGAGAAAACTGTCAGGCCTGATCGAAAGGATTGGTCATTGCGTTTAACTGACGCATTGTGGGCCTATAGGACTGCTTTTAAAACCCCTATTGGTATGTCTCCGTACCGTTTAGTCTATGGCAAACCGTGTCATCTCCCGGTCGAGTTAGAGCATAAAGCACTTTGGGCCATTAGGAAGTTTAACTTTGAAATGAAGGAAGCGGGTTCTCACCGCAAGCTTCAGATAAATGAGCTCGAAGAGATTAGGAGTGAGGCTTACGAGAATTCCAAAATTGCTAAAGCCAAAATGAAAGAGTTTCATGACAGACACATCAATAGAAAATCCTTTGAACCAAATCAGAAGGTGTGGCTGTTTAACTCTAAATTAAGGCTATTTCCTGGTAAGCTTCGATCTCGTTGGGATGGACCTTTTGTAGTAACTAGGGTTACTCCTCACGGTGCTGTTGAAATTCAAAACCCTCGTACTGGTGTGTCCTTCTTTGTGAATGGACAAAGGCTTAAGCCTTTTATCGAGGGTATAACAGATAGTGAGGGCATTCAGGATGGTTTGGTAATTGAGTCTGTCAGTTTGGAAGACCCAACCTACCAGTTTGACTTATGAGGAAGTTCACGTCTAGCTAAAGACGTTAAACTTAGTCCCACCCACCCATTCCCCTTGTTCACACACTCATCTAGTTGTAACATTCTGTCAAAACATTGAGGACAATGTTTACTTCTAGTTGGGGAGGGTTTGTATATTCTGTTAATATGTATATGCATTTGTATATGATTAATTATTTATTGGTTCATTTAATTTGTATATACATAATAATTCATTATTTATCATTCTTGTGTACATGTTAACCCAGTGTGATTTATTTAAAGATTATTTGTATAGAATTTGATAAATAAACATGTGTTACAATGTGAGTTTATTCTTTCATTTATATCAATTCTAGTTGTCTATTTTCTATACATTAAATGATAACTTTACTGTGATTAGCTTGTATTCAATCTTGCACATGCACGAACTTGGTTTAAATCTTCATACTTGGCAATTGGAGTATTTGATAAAAACCTGTTATAAAGTGGAGACTTATGACAATTAAAGAAAATTTTGAACCATTCGATCTTTTGTGGGACTCAAATATTCATCCTATCAATCCATGGTAATTGCTTTCGTGTTATATTATGCATAAATGTTCAAATCATGCGTATGTTAGAATGCAAATATCTTGTTAATCAATTGAGAATATTGTGCACATTTTTGAAAAATGATTTAAGGCCATTTCTTTCGAGTTGTTGAGCCATGTTAATTTTTGTTAGAGTTTAGGACCCCCGTAGTACCCAATTTTGAGCCGAAAAGTTGCCAATTTTTTCGATAACTTAGCAAGCCATGGGTATCGAGGTGTCTTTTATACATTTATTTGGTATAAAGTGTTAGTTATTATGATAATTTAGTCAAAATAAGCCAAGTTTTTGAAAAAATCAAATTTTGACCATCTCTATCGATAGCCGCATAGGCGCTATCGATAGAAGTTTCAAATTTCAAAAAATAAAAATGCCTGCGGACAGAACATACTGGCTATCGATAGCGCCAGTGCGCTATCGATAGCGCCAGTGCGCTATCGATAGAGATCGCGGAGAATTGCTTTTTAAGTTCTTCCCGCGTGAAAAACCGTCCATTTCCACCGTTATTCCGCCTGAAACTTCCATTGCCGCCGTATCCCTTCACCTTCAAGCTCAGTTTCCGACCACCCCAGCCATCCATTTCGCGCAAGATCGATTCCATAGCGATCCTCGCGCAGTTTTGAGCATTTCTGACCGATCAGAAATTGCATTCGCTTCATTCCATTTTTGACGCCTTCTTGCACGAGCTTCGCATTTCAGCGAGGGCAGTTGGTTTTTTTTCAGAGACTTCTTCACCTTCCATACTTCGTGAGTACCTGTTCATATTCTAAATTCTTGAATTTTTCTTAAAATGGCTTAGTTTTGTGTAAAATATCATAGCATGACTTAGTGTACGTAGATTCTTGCATGTAAAAAGTTAGAATAGTATGTTGGGTTTTTGAGTTTAGATAATAAATGAAACTTGTCCTGGTACATTTGTTACACTGCTTTGTGACGTGGAGTTGTGGAGTTGTGAATCTGTGGAGCTTTGAAAAAAGCCTGGATGTTAGGCTATGCATGGGTATGCATGGGCATGCATGCATCGATGCATGTAATTGGAGGTGTTGATAAAAATAAAGCCTGGATGTTAGGCAAGTTCTGAAATTTGTGATAGGATTTAAAAAAAAAAAAAAAAAAAAAAAGATTTATTATGTGGGTTAAATAAGCTGGCTGTGTTGTGTGTTGATTGTTATTGAAAAAAATATATATTCTTGTATCTCTGAAAAAAATTCTACTGCTGACTATGTTCCTATCTGCTGCCGTGTGGTTATAAAAATGTTGTACAGAGCTATGGTTCGCCAGATAGTTCAGATTCAGAGTGGCAGCCTGTGCCAGTTCAGACACCTTCGGCCAGAGGTCAGTCGTCTGCCCAGCAGCCACGAGAGAGTGCTCCTCCATCCGGTTCACAGTTCGTGGAGGAGGAGTACATTTTTGAGGGTCCAGATATCGGCGAGACAGGCGAGCCGCGCATGCCTCGCGAGTTCGAGAGCTATGCTGAGACTGAGACTGGGTCGAGGAGAGTACCGACCCGGCGAGCTGCGAAACCCTGGCCAGTGATCCTCTCGTCGAGGAACTTCAATGTCGAGAGGTATGTGGATCCGAAGGCCTTCAGATACGAGGGCTTACTGGTGGAGATCCTTCAGGACAGACACCTCAGCACCTGGCTGAGGAAGGGAGGCGGTTATATGGCTAGTGTGGTGCGACAGTTCTATACCACAGCACACACAGCCGAGGATCAGCCCGAGACACTCCAGGCCGAGGTTGGAGGCCGCACTGTCAGATTCACTATAGACGACATCGCTACCTATCTGGAGTGCGAGCGTCCGTCATCATCAGCGGAAGAGAGCACTTATCTAGAGCTGACAGAGAGTCAGTGTGCTGATGCGGTGTGTGTGGACAGGAGTTTATTCGACGGTATGTACTTTACGACCGGGAACATGCATCCATCATACGCAGCTATGAACAAGCTGCTTTACTGCAATCTGCGGGCGAGAGGCACGGATTCACAGATACCAGTTGAGTCGGTTAGGCTGCTGCTGGAGTTCTTGAGCGACCACCCCATTGATATCGCAGCGTTGATCTTCAGTGAGATACGCACGTTCATTGCCACACAGCCACGGAGCAACATGCCGTACCCCCAGATGATTACAGCGTTTGCATTGGGTGCGGGTGTTGTCTCCGATGAGCCACTGCGATGGGGCGAGGGTCCTATTACCCCGACTACACTAGCTAGGAGTATGGCAGCTCGGCCGAAGAGGCCACGTGCTGAGACCGCCGGTCCATCAGAGCCTGCTCCTGCTCCTACTCCAGCTCCGACTCCAGCTGTTCCTCCTATGCCAGACATGCCAGCTGCCAGCTCTCAGGGTAGTTTCCATCAGATCCTGGAGGGACTGAGATCGATGTTGCACATCCATCAGAGGCAGTCCGCCCAGCTTGATAGGCAGATAGCGCAGCTTGACCGACAGTCAGCTATGATGGAGAGGCACTCCGCGCAGCTCCGGGTGATGTGGCATCGTATGGACGGCGAGCCGATTTCTGAGGCCGACCGCGCTCTATTTGATGAGCCACAGCCCGATCCGAGATTCGACATCCCGCCTGGGGATGAGCAGTGATGTGATATGATGCTCAGTTTTGAGCGTGGACAGTGTTTCTTTTTGAAAACTTCTTTGTTTCTTTTAGTTAAACTTTTTAAGTTGTTGTCAGGGTTAGGTTAGGTATTTAGGATGGTTAGGGTAGTGACCTGAACAAATTACAACCATCCTAATTTTGCAGTCTTCAACTCTTTCTGTTACAACCAAAAATCTTACAAGCCTATAAAGACCTTTTTGATTTTGAAAATATTGTGCATTATTCTCTTGTGATTACTTGTTTATTTAAGTTTTATTTATGTATGAATTGCATCTCTGCATATATAACTTTGTTATTTCATCTCTCTTTGGTCGTTAAAATAGAGCTTAATGTATAAGTTTTATACTTGTATATTTCCATTTGGGAACTCTGGGTTACTAACCTTTTCAGAGTGAACATCTTTTGCGAGTGACCATCAGTGAGGATTTTGAAGTTGAAACTAATTATGGGTTAATTCTCGTACTCTTATTTACAGTATTTTGATTTTTATTAAGTTCATCCTCACTACACATTGAATACTTGCTAAATTCCTGTTAAAGATAGCATTTCTTGTATTATAAATGTTCAATTATGAATGATGATATATCTGTGGATAAAACTCCCATATGTACATAGTATATTGTTAAAATTCTTTCTAAAAAAATTCTTTTATTCATTCATGTTTGTGAGTATCATTTCTGCAAACTCTCACGATACTACACTCGTCCGCGAAGGGTAACTTAGTGGTTTAAAAGGCTTGTTGCATACGCTAAATGCAATCGCGTTTCCCTGCGAAAGTGGCTTTTCAAATTCTAGTTTTAAAGGTTTAGCCTTTTGCTAAGAGACTAGCAAAACCTAAGTTGGGGAGTGTGATTGTACCCCAATCATACCATTCAACTATGGTATTACTATGTTCT
>JAESVK010046421.1:0-12572 GCA_017140935.1 Hamamelis virginiana
CTGAGAGCTTCCCTATCGATAGGGCTGGTAGCCTATCGATAGGCTTGGGTATGTTTTGCATAAAAACCTTGGATTCTCTGCTTTTCACGCTCGGCGTTCATCCCGGCATGCTACATTTGCTCCCATGCATCCATGTGCTCTATTTGGGTTGTTGATTTTGGTCTTTCTGATGGAATTTAACCTACACAAGACGAAAAACATACATAAGACTAAAAACTAATCAAATCAAAGTACTTACAGTGTAAAACTCCCGATGTTAGCCTCGAATGCTTTAAAACGAAGCTTGATTGTGGAACAATCAGCTTCCTTTTGAACTTGCAATATGTATTTGAACTCTTCCATTGCACATGCACGCCTTTGGATTGGAACTAAACCTACAGCATATCACTTGAACCTTTTGTCATCCCATTCATCTATTCATGATTCCACATCGTGACTCGCATTAAGTTATGTTCATATTGAATACATTTGGTATTATAAGCTTCGTAAGTCATGATTTTTGTTTCCAAGCACACTTTCGCTTGATTTAAGCTTCAAGAATTGCATAAACGCATGAACTTATTGTTTACATGCATCTTATTCATTTTGGAACAACTTTACAACTTTGAAAGATGATTATAGGTCATCATTGCTCTCTTGAACCTCATTTCCTTGTTAAGTTCCCATTTGAACCCTAATTTGAGCCAAGAGTGCCAAATTGTTCAAGCTTAGGAACCCTAGGGTAAATTTGTGAAGACGGGGCAGTATTAGCAAGCTGTGGTGCATTTTCCTCTGTGCTTTAAGGTTATGGTGGTTAAAAATTCAGTTGAAGGAGGTATTTTGGGTCACTGGGGTTGAAAAGTCGCAAAAATGTGCAAAATGCCTAAATTTCAGAAGTAGGTACCGGTACCCCCCAATGGGTACCGGTACCCCTTGACCAGAAGAAAAAGGTACCGGTACCCCTTTAAGTGGGATCGGTACCCACTTGCAGGAAATGAAAATTTTGCCCCTTTTAAAGCCCTAGCCCGAGAATTTCACCCCACTTCAGCCTCATTTCACCTTTCCCTCAACTTTCCTCTCATTTTCTACCCCCTCCCAAGTATTCTCCATCACTTTTGAGAGAATCTACTATCCCTCACCAAATCCACCATCAAAACCCTAGCTTTTTCACTTTTTCACCACCTATCACCCCATTTCCATCTCATATCTCAAATCCCTAACCCTAAATCCGAAAATCCACCCATTTTCTCACCCTTTTCATTGATTGAAGAAGGTTGCACACTAGAGTGGCTGTGGTGGGCTTCCATTTTGTGGTTTGGAGCATCTCTTGCATTGTGGGTAAGTTTCCTCAGTTATTGAAGTTTTGCAAGTGAGTTAGGGTTTTTGTTTCTCCATTTGGCAAATATTGTTGGGGTGAGGTGTGGTGTTTTATTAGGGTTTGTACTTCTTTTGTGGTGACTTGTGGTTGAGAATGGAAATTATGGGGAGAAAACTGCTGTGTGATGCTAAGAGAGGGTGTATGGTACTCGTTGAAATGGGCGTGTGGGATTGTTTGGTAGCCATGCTAGTGCTACTTTGTATGATTGGTGTTTGCACCATAAATTAGCTTACTTTTATCGCATTTTCCCTTCATTTTTGTTTACACTTGAGCCATATTACCTGTAAAGTGGTACGTTTGACTCTTTCCTTAGTTTTGAGCCTTTACAGGTTTTATGAAGCTATTTCCATCTTTTTGAGGTGTTTGATGGAGTTTGAGGTGACCACTCGGCAAATGAGGCTTGTGAGCGTGTTTTCATTCTCATTTGGCATGCATGTTTGAAGCAATCCGCCCCAAAGCTTTCCTCAAGTGATTCTCAGTCCCAAATCAGTACAAGGAAGCTCCAAGCACTTCCCGCATGGCTTTCAGCATTCACATGGCCTCCCGGTTGAAGCGAGGAGGCTTTTATCACCAATTGGAGTCAAATCAGTGTGCAGCAGAGGGGGGGTACCGGTACCCATATGGGGGGTACCGGTACCCATGATGCAGAAAGTAAAGGTACCGGTACCCATTAAGGGGGTACCGGTACCCTCTGTCGGGAAATAGCCCGGGTTTATTGTAATTCTTCTCTTTTGCTAGGGTATGTTCGTCTTTTGATCCCCATGTCTGATGCCCTTTTGGGGGGGGTATTTAATGTACAATTGCAGCTGTTTGAAGGAGTTCTCACTTGGTTTTAGGGTTAGCTTAGTGTAACTTAGGGTTTTCTCTTAGTTTTCTAGGTTTTCTTGCATGTTCCACTTAGTATAGCTTAGTTTCTTGTTTGTTCTTGTAGCTAATCACTTGTAAACCTTAGTCTTAGTCTTTTAATCTGTAGTTTTACTTTCAAACTTGGTTTATTGGGTTCTACATTTATCTATAGCATTTATTTCCATCTCTTTTGCATTTATGGTTATTGTTCTTGCATTTATTGTTGATAACTTAGCTTCAATGGAGTTCTAAACCTCCAAGATAGGATTCGAACGGTAGAAACTCACCACCAACAAAGGTAACAACACTCTCTCATCTCTTTGTGCTTAAATGGAAGTTGTATGATGATAAATACTCACTACTCTCTCTTGAATGCTTAGTTTGGCATCTTATTGACAATGTGTGAACAAGTGATTCTTGGTACACATTGTGCTTGAACTTATATGCACTCTAAGTGTTTGTTAAAAAGCCAAGTGAGCATTTACTGTCATTCTTCTATCCTTCTTTGTTATAAAAGCTTTTAAAGTTAAATCAACCATCAAAGACCATTCTTCAATGGATCCAAGATGAGTCTATCAATGAGAGATGCTTGTTACCGAGTTGTGGATGAGTGGAAACCTTAGAATCCTATCACTTGCTTTATTTGTGTTATTTATCAATATCAATCGGTTACCAAACCAAATCAATCACAAAACCCCCATGATTTTACATTTTCTTGCACATTCTTTGGATTTCAAGACCTAAGGATCCTTTTAGAGCCCCACTCTCTGTGGATATAACCGTGGGTTCTCCCATGTTATTATGCTTGGCGATATTTGAATTCCTACGCTTGGGAACTTATTGAGCACACCACAAATTGACAAGCAATTGGTCTAGTCGTGACATTCATGGCTAAGACCAAGACGCCTAAGGGAGGGAAAGCTTCAGGCTCTTCTATGGAGCAAGCTGTTAAAAAGAGGAAGGCGAGCACTTCCCAACCCGTGAAAAAGGGAAGGGGAAAGAGGCATGTTAGCGAAAATGAAGAAAGTGAGGATGAGGAAATAGAGGCCATGTTTGAAGAGGATAGGCAGCAAGGGGAGGAAGATGCATGGGTTCAGTCACTTGCCAAAAGAGGGTTCATCTGTGAAAGGAGTGTTGAAGCATCAACTTTTATCCACTCTCATCCCATTCGAGGTGCTATCAAAGATCAAAATTTGGGTTTCCTGTGTAGGCCTATTGAGGGCTATCACCCATCTGTGGTGAGAGAGTTCTACTCTAACTTGAGAGAACATGAAGAGATTGAGTATCACATGAAGACAACGGTGTGCGGCAAATCCTTTCTAGTGAACACTGCTACCATTGCTACAGCCTTGGGGTACCCTCGACCTTCCCATGCAGATGGTGTTCCTTACCCATTTCGCCCGATGACAGTTTTCAATGGGGCGTCATTCACTCAAGCTATGTGCTCAAACCCTGTGCCGATGGTATCATTCAATCGAAGTGAATTCACCCCTGGAAAGCTAAAGCCCGAGTATGCCTTAATGAATAAAATCATCCATTGTAGCATTGTACCAAAAGGAAAAGAAAAAGCACCAAGAGTTGATGAAATCAAATTCCTTTTCGAGGTGATGAATGGGCGGCGAATTGACTTCGCAGCGGTGATTTGGGGAGTAATGAGGGACTTTGTAAATTTTGCAAGCAAGACGACTTACATGCCTCTTCCTTGCTTGGTCACTCAAATAGTAAAAGCTGAAGGAATCAAGTTGCCTCCTAAGAGCAAAATGACACCTCCTCACTTTGGTCCCATCAATAATGTAACCGAAGCAAGGAGTATTGCAGCTTCAGTGAAGCCTAGGCCAGGACAATCCCAGTTAGCTTCTGAAGGGCCGTCCTCATCGTCAGCGCCTAAGCCTGCAAGTACATCTCCGCTAAAGAGAATGGAGCGCAGAATCAAGGGATGGTTCAAATGCATTCTGGGGAAGCAGAAGCAGATTGACCACAAACTGGCAAGGTTGGAGAGAGAGGTTCACATGCTGAGAGGTGACCCATCTGCTGTTGAACCACCACTTCCTAACTTGGAGGGGGATTCTGATGAGCTGGACGACTGTGTGGATGAGGATGATTTCAGTGATGAGGAAGGGTCAGAAGAGGAGTAGTTGGGGTACTTTTGAGTAGTTAGGTTGCTTGTGTTTTCAATTTATGGTTTTTACTTTCCTAGTCTAGCTTTATTTTGGTTTTAGGGTAGCATAGGGCGGTGTTGGCACAGGGTAGTGACCCAAGCCATGTAAAGCCAACACCCATTTTATTTTTGAATCCCCTTTGTGTAACCCCCGGTCGTTTCATGCTTAAAAGTCCTTTTGATTTTAAAGTGTTGGTTGTTCCTTTTTTGAACATTATGCATCTATGAATGGTTGGTTTATGTTATAAATGCTTTATTCTGTTTCATGGGGTATGCTTTTGAGTTACTTCATTCCATTCATTCTATCATCTCTGTATTTAGTTCTTGTTGATTGATGTTTGGTTCTGTGAAACTCCGACTGGCAAAATACCACACACATGGAAAAGAGTCAGGCATAAGTAGTTCAAATGCTTGCATTGTATTTTAAGTTTAAGTAGTATGCTCATGTATGCATGATGAAAGCGAGCTCTTTTGTTCAATTATTTGTTTTTCTTTTCTTATTTTCATTAGTTCTTTTTGGTTCTAATCTTACTAGGGACTAGCAAGATACAGGTTGGAGGGTGTGTTTAGCACATAAATGTTAGAAATGTGCCCTAAAACCAATTAGTAGATTGTAATTAGGGGACTTTAATTTCATTTATGTTATTGAATGGATCTTATTCATCTATATAATGGCTTTTATATTATCATGTATACTTGTGTTATTTATAACTGTTCATGATAATGTCCTTGAATAGCATGATAGAGAATTATATCTCAAGTGTTGAGATAGAGAGACATATGATTCTCAAGAACATCTATTCTAGATATGTTCCTGATCATAGGTTTATTTATTTGGGCGATAATAAACCGTTAAGATTAGCTCAGGTTATACTAGCTCCAATGGGAGGATGGTGAGTCTCAAGCCATCTGTGTAGAGACACTATAGTAAACCTGTGGGTGCTTGTTAGAGAACAAGTACACTGAACGTGACCAAAATGAGTACAGCTTATGGAGATGTATTTGAATGTCAAAAGCTGCTCATGTGTATAGTCACATTTGTAATCCTCATACCTGAGACACCACTAGTTATCTTATGTATGAATTACTAGAGTTTGATAGTATCTTGTACACCCTTATTCATGAGGGTGTAATCGGTGCTCATTGGCTTTAGTAAGTTATATATGAAGATAGGTGAGTGTGCAATAGGGGATCACCACCCTTAATATCAAAGGGAGAATGTCACAGTTAATTCACAAATAATAACTCAATGAAGTCTTTGGCCAAAGCAGAAGGTAACCAAGAAAAAGAGTTTTCATGGGTTAACCTAATTGAGTTTATATTTTGGTGAATAACTAACACAGGATTAAGTTAGGGTTTGACATGAAACCATACCCAGATAACTTAATCGTGACATTGATTGGTGAAGGATTATATTACACGAAGGGTTCATTTATATTTGTATATTCACCCACACCTAGGGCACGTCATGATATGTTGCTAGAGGTCACTCATGACTAGTGTAGGCCTAATGATAAGTGTTATCATTGAGGGCAAAATTGGAATAGTTTCAATTGAACCAAAAATAGAAAGTTTCTATTTTGGGAAACATGCGATGTTCCCGATCCACTACTAGGTTGGGGTGAACCCAATGGGTCACACACATAAGGGCTTAAGTGATCTTCTTGATTTTGTAAGAGGGGATATTCTAATTTAGATATAAACCTAATCCTTATTTATTAAGTGTTAATAATTAAAAAGGGATTAAGGATATACTAAACAAGAATATAACTAATTTAATATGATGTTTGGTCAAGCTAGCACTTGTAACCAAACATCATTATAAGAAGAGAGGTTTATAAATAGAGGAGGATTAACCCTAGGGTAACACACTCTTGCTTGCCTCTCTCTCTAGCCGAAATCTCTCTCTCTCCCTCTTAAGCCTTTGCCTTCTCAAGTGTTGTGGAGACAAAGGAAGATCATAGAAGTCTTAGGCTCGTGTGGACTTCCATTGGAGGCTACCATACCTTTGGAGCTTGAAGTTTTGTGAAGGCGACCATCAAAGTAAGCATTTATTTCTTGTTTAAATAATTGTTTTTGATTCATCTTGTAGTTTGAGTTCGATTCATGGATGAAAATCGATGGGAAAATTTTTGTTTTACATTCCGCTGCGTTCCCATGGTGTTTTCTTTCAGTGGTATCAGAGCCAACTCAAACCTATGATTTGAATCATGAATGGCATAGCTTGGCATGTGTTTAAAAATGTTTAAATTAATTTTAGGTTTTGAGAAAACCCCAATAGTGAATTCGGCCCTAAGGTTTTTTGAACCTTTGTATGTGTTTTGTTTTAATTATGATTATTTGCAACTAGGTGTTTAATATACTCTAGTGATGGACGAATTTAGGGGCTGCATATAGGATGTAAATACCCTAGAGGCATTCGGCCATGGGTGTAAGAACCCAAACTTGAGTGCAATTCGGCCATGGTGGATTTTGGGAGGTAGGTGACGGCAGCTAGGGTGATGGGGCTGCATTAGGGTCTCATAACATTAATTAATCTAGGCCATTTATTTTAGGAACCCTAATATTGGATGGCCATGATTAATGGATGATGAGTCTCCATCATTTTAGTAACTCTAGTCATAATAGGAAACCTAGTTTAACTAGGAAATTCAAATTTGAATTGTTTCCTATTGGATGTATACTTTCCTAGTTAGTATAGGATACTAAATTGGATATGTTCTAATGAGATTAGAAATTAATTAATTAGGTTAATTAATAAAGTATATGGCTGCAATTAGAGTTTTAGAAACTCTAAACATAATTGGATAAGTTTCCAAGTTCAAATAGGTTACTAATTCTCACACTTTTCTTGATAGTCAATGTAAGTATTAATTAGAATCCCTATTGAAATTGGAAACTATTCATATGATGACTCATAATAGGTTTTAAGAAATCCTATTATTATTTTTTGATTGATTTATAATATGAGATATTATATTTAATCAAAATAAGAAACCCCAAGATCCAAAATTCCCTCCTAAATTTCGGCCACACTAGGGTTGGTAACCCTAGTGTGTCACGGCCACTAGATGGCTTGTGTTTTATTTTTGTGGTTTTCACTTATGTTTATTAAATGTTTTTATATGATTGAAAATTATTTTATAACATTTTGGAAATACAAAAGTGAAGAAACAAAAGTAAATATGAAATTAGGGTTTTGGAAACCCTAATTGCCATTTTGGGTTTTATGGTTTAAACACTTGGTGTTTTATCATTTTAATTCGATTAAAAAACTTGGGGGTCATCAATATTGATATATTAAGATGTTCTAATAGTTAGTACATGAAAATATATTGATATGATATTTTTTATATAATTTTGAAAGTCAAAACAGTATGCTGTTTTTCTGGGCAGCAACTTATATCATATTGTAAATTCATTATAAATAGTTTCTAATGATTTTTACAATAGGCCACCTATCGACTTAACTAATATAAGGTCTTAACTAGTTATAGGAAGGGTTCCCATAATTTATTTTGACCTTTAGATAGCCGCACTAAGTATTTTGTGATCAATACTCAAATCTGCCCAGATTTGGAGTTGAAGTCGCAAAACACTTTAAAGTGATACCAAACGTTGGAATCACTTAACGAGACCCCTGCCATTGGAAAGAACACTGAAAATCCTAGTGAAATGAAGTGTTCTTACATTTTAAAAGTTGTTTTAAAAGGTGCAAATAATTATTACAAAACAGCGGGCAGATTCTTAGTGTTTTGAGAAAACACTGAAAGTAAATTGTTACTTTAATTTTAAATACATGCCATTGCCATTTATCTTTTATTACTTTGAATGCTTTATTTTGTGCAATTAGATTGTATAATAAATGGAAAGTTATGGACTTTAAAGACCAATTAAAATGAGATGTGATTGGCCGCATGAGATGTGTTTTCTTTTATGGGTTGTAAATTTAAGTTGTTAAATTTTAGTGATGTAATTTTAATTAAGGCTTGCATGCCTTTTCCCTATTCTCCCAAATGTATTCCCCTATTCCTTTATACCCTTTCTTTGTTTATTGTAAATGTACTTTGAAGATCGAGAAGGTACGTGGTGGACCCGAGGTTACATGGAGCAGTGGGAGGACAAAGAGAAGACTTTTAGAAGCTCTTTTCTTTTATGTAATAGTTACAGGTTAAAATTGCGATCACATAACCCACATTAGACCTAGGGCTCAGCTAATGGCTCTAGTTGGGCCCAACCTTAAAAGTCCATAAACTTTCCATAAGGCCCATATATATGTTAGATGTATGTTTTAGGGGCCCATTAACCATATTATTATATGTCCTTAATGATAGTGTCCCTTTCCTTTATGGATAGTGGGAGTATCATTATTGTACTAATAATAAAGAATGGTTAATGAATTAATATATGTGATATATGTATGCATGCGATGTATGTTTAAATCTGATGAGACCTAAAACCCCTCGTTTCAAATTTAAATTGTAAGGAAGAGGCATACGAGTGCTTTATCCTAGCCTCCTACCATTACAAGATAGGTGGATTCTTGTGGTGGATGTGTTTGGCTGCAGATATGCGGGAACACATTCATTCTGAGGGTTTATACTATCTTGTTACATATTGGATATCATGAGGTGCGATAATGGGGCATTCCAAGAACCTGCTATGTGAGGGATGCAACATTCAATTGACCATACTCATGTGAATGGTAGGTGTGATTTAACTAAAGGGCACTATCCAAGAACCTATTATGTGAGGATACTGCAATTTAGTGGCTAAAGGAAGGTTGGAAATTGCTTGAGAAGCATTGGGTAAGAGTTATCCACCCCTTTGGATTAGTGGTCCAAGAACCTATTATGTGAGGTCCACTAGTTCAAATGGGACCCCAATCCCCATTAAGAATTCAGTTCTGAATTCTCGAATCCTATAGAGGGTGTATGGGATTTGATAAAATAGTGGGAGACACCATAAAACTAAAGACCAAGTTATTATGGTATATTAAATGAAATGTTTTAATAATCTGTTACTTATTTTGTAGATATCATAATGGTTATACTCACACAAATATCTGAAAATGAAAATGACTATTGTTTGACTGAACCTTGTAAAGATAAGAGACTTATAGAATTTGGAAGAGTTCCTAATTCAGGTTTTTATCTATCACTAAGCGATGCTTCCTCTTGGGTATTAGATACCGGTGCTAGTTCTCATATATGTAAAAATATTAATGAACTAAGAGAAAGCAGAAAATTAAGTCAAGATCAAGTTACCCTTCGAGTGGGAAATGGAGCAAGCGTTGCTGCATTAGCTGTTGGGACTTGTGACTTAAACCTTCCATCAGGACATATCATGAAATTAGAAAACTGTTTATTTATGCCAGGAATAGTCAGGAACATTATTTCGATTTCATCCTTATCTCGTTCTGGCTATGAATTTGTTTTCAATAGGGATAGTTGTACTATTTCTATTGGAAATAAATCTGTTGGTTCTGGCATATACTTAAATGGTTTATATTTCTTAAATATGGATGGTAGTGTGAATTGCTTGGAGAATAGACATGATGCCAAGAGGCATAAAAGACCTCGAGATGAGAAAGACTCAACCTATGTATGGCATTTGAGATTAGGTCATATTAGTGAGGAAAGGATCAATAAGTTAGGGAAGGATGGGCAACTGGGCTCATATGTACTTGTACCCTTACCTACTTGTGAACCTTGTCTCATGGGTAAAATGACCAAATCGCCCTTTACTGGTCACAGTGAGAGGGCAGGAGACATACTAGGGTTAATACATTCTGATGTATGTGGACCTTTAAATAAGGTTGCCAGGGGTGGTTTCACCTACTTTATTACCTTCACCGATGATCACTCACGGTTGGGGACTGTGTATCTTATGAAACACAAATCTGAATCTTTTGAAAAGTTCAAAGAATTCAGAGCTGAAGTAGAGAAACAAACTGGCAAGAGTATTAAAGCTCTTCGATCAGATCGAGGAGGAGAATACTTAACCACTGAGTTTTTAGACTATCTGACTGAGGCTGGCATATTATTACAGTGGACTCCTCCTGGTACACCTCAGCTGAATGGTGTATCTGAAAGGAGAAATCGTACTTTGATGGACATGGTACGATCGATGCTGAGTTACACTGATATGCCAATATCCTTCTGGGAATATGCATTGGAAACAGCTGCTTATCTGTTAAATAGGGTTCCTTCCAAATCTGTCCCTAAGACACCCTATGAGATATGGTATGGGAAGAAACCAAGCCTTAAGCATCTAAGGATTTGGGGTTGCGTTGCATATGTTAAGAACCAAAATGCAACAAAACTGGAAGCAAGGTCAGACAAGTGTAGGTTTGTAGGGTACCCAAAAGAGTCTTTGGGATACTACTTCTATCACACTAATAAAGAGAAAGTCTTTGTTAGTAAGTTTGCTGTCTTTCTTGAAAGAGATTTCATACAAGAAGGAGGCAAAGGTCAAGTGATAGATCTTGAGGAATTATCCGAGAGTACGCAAACCGACACTGATACCACACCTGCCCCTGTTGAGGCAGTTCCTACTGTTACACCACCACTTCATAGATCTGGTAGAATATCTGCTCCTCCTGTGAGATATGGGTATCTCCATGATTTTAGTGAGGAGTTGTTACTTGGCGACAAGGAACATCCAGATGATCCTACCACTTACGAAGGAGCGATGTTGGACATCGACTCGAGAAGATGGCAAGAGGCCATGCAATCTGAAATGGATTCAATGTATTCCAATGAAGTCTGGACTTTAGTAAATCCACCTGAAGGTATAGTACCTATAGGCTGTAAATGGATTTACAAAAGGAAGATAGGCTCAGATGGAAAGGTAGAGACCTACAAAGCTAGGCTAGTGGCAAAAGGGTATAATCAAAAACAAGGTGTTGATTATGAGGATACTTTTTCGCCGGTAGCCATGCTAAAATCCATTAGGATCTTGCTAGCTATAGCAGCATACTATGACTATGAGATATGTCAAATGGATGTAAAGACCGCCTTCCTAAATGGAAACATTGAGGAAGATCTTTATATGGAACAACCTAAGGGTTTTATATCCAGTGGTGAGGACCACAAGGTATGCAAACTACAGCGGTCTATTTATGGACTGAAGCAAGCTTCTCGAAGCTGGAACATCCGATTTAACGAAGCAGTCAAATCGTTTGGCTTTATTCAGAATATGGATGAACCATGTGTGTATAAGAAGGTTAGTGGGAGTGCAGTCACTTTTCTTGTCCTTTATGTGGACGATATCCTTATCATTGGGAATGATACAGGAATGATCTCATCTGTAAAGCTTTGGCTTTCTAGTAACTTCTCCATGAAGGATTTGGGAGAAGCAACCTATATACTGGGTATAAAAATCTATAGAGATAGATCTAAGAGGTTGCTTGGTCTCTCACAATCCATGTACATAGATAAGATACTGAAGAGGTTCAGTATGGAGAATTCCAAAAGGGGTTTGCTTCCCTTTAGACATGGAATTCATCTCTCCAAGGATATGTCTCCCAAGACAGATCAGGAGAGAGAGCATATGAGTAAGATCCCTTATGCATCAGCTGTTGGGAGTCTTATGTATGCTATGCTATGTACTAGACCTGATATTAGTCATGCTGTAAGTGTTGTCAGCAGATATCAGTCTAACCCAGGTGAGGCACACTGGGTGGCAGTCAAGAGTATCCTTAAGTACTTGAGAAGAACTAAGGATTTATTTCTTGTCTATGGAGGAGATGAGCTTAAAGTAGATGGTTTCACTGACTCTGATTTCCAGTCAGACATAGATGATAGAAAGTCTACATCTGGATATTTGTTCACCTTAAGTGGTGGAGTGTTTAGTTGGAAGAACTGTAAGCAGTTACAGTGGATTCCACTACAGAGGTTGAGTATGTAGCCACCTCAGAAGCGAAGCTGTTTGGAGAATATTGAATCGTTCAATATTATAATCTTATGTCTCATCAGAAATCTAAGCACATAGAACGGCGCTTCCACATGATTAGAAAAATCATTGAAAGAGAAGATATCATAATGCAAAGAGTAGCATCTGAGGATAACACTGCAGACCCACTTACCAAGGCTCTTACTCTGAAGACCTTGGAGCAACATCTTGAGAAGATGGGTATGAGATACATCACTAACTGGGTTTAGTGCAAGTGGGAGATTGTTAGAAATGTGCCCTAAAACCAATTAGTAG
>JAESVK010046424.1:0-19599 GCA_017140935.1 Hamamelis virginiana
ATAATGGTAAAATAATATGTTAGGTGAAACCATCCCATATATATATACTAGGAGGGAGGGCACGTGCGTTGGAATATACAGAGTTGCATGAAAAGAAAATTATTGAATTATCAAACATACATTAATTCATTCATTCACATTCAAACAAGTGTAATCATACTATTTTTTTTTTTCATATAGTTGCTCAAAAGAGTAACTTAATGGAATCACGTAACATAGATATAGTCGAACAGCTTCTTTCAGTATAGTGTATTTTTTTTAGTATGTGAAGCTACATGTAGTTTTATCAAAATATTGCAAAAGAGATTTCACATATAGTTTTATCAAAATAGGGTGAAATGTAATACTATCCTACTTGGTTAAACAATAACCGTTTGAAGTAGTGATATTCTCTTACAGCGAAACATTCATCGCAACATCGGTGATAGAGCCACAATGTTCTAGGAAGAGCCTTTGTACACTTGTTATGGCACTGATTGGCTTCAGAAGTACAGTGGCAGGCAAACTGTGGTAAGTAATTCAAGTTTGTTGTGGACCAAAGAAGTAATTGAAGTAGTTTGAAGCAATAAGATCCAACATTGTACTCAATGTCAGAAAATAATTGTTTGAACACATCAAATCCCTCGGTATAGTTGGAGCGTTCGATGAAAGTGACCAAACCAAATGCATATCAAATTTCTTTCTCATAGCAAGTTTCATAAGTGAAGGACCAATTGTATGCTCTTCGTAAAATTGATAGTCCATGTTGTACATTCCCTACAACGAATGTGTAGCTCTGCAATAATTTTATTAGTTAAATTGAAGGAATACTTTAAGTTAATTGATATGAAATAGTAATTTTAGTATATGAAATTATAGAGTGTAATAAAGAAATCTTACAACACCACAGAGGTACTGTGCATCTATATTCCCTGCCTCTGCGCAAGCTTCAATTAAAGCACGATAGCTTGAAGTCGCAACATTTGTGAAAAGTTTTCCTTTATTAAAATTCACTTGCTTCAGTACATCTTCAGCCAAGGGCATCTGATTAAAGTACTTACAGCTTGAAGTAAAAAAAAAATTAGCTTGTTGAATTTATAAAGTATAAGTAAATTTAGTTAAGAAATGAGAAACATTCATGAACCTGGTCATTTGATGAAAGAACTTGTAGGCAGAAAATAGCTTGTTGAACATGTAAAACATGTGTAAATGAAGTTAAGAATTAAGAAACAACTTACGTGAGACACAGACGTGCATAAGATACGTAACCATGTTCTTGAGACAACAAATTTGGGATAATTGCTTTAGTTAATATATCATTTGGTAGATTGGCAAGAGACACCATGCTCAGTATCATCACTTGAAAAAATATGGTAGGAACTATGAATAGGAATCTATATGAAGAGGCATAATAAAGTGGGACGAGATTCGCTCGAACGGTACTGGCAACCATTTTTTTTGATTATTGATTATATTTATATAATAATTGTTTCCATTGTATTTCTTTAAATTTATTGCTTATTTATCTATTGTTAGGACCAATTAACTTGACCTGTCTCCCTAAAAAGTCCTCTTCATTGAGGCATTCGAACCCCATCACCTGGTCTTTCATATCATAAAAAGGAGAAAGGTCTCGAACTACGACTACTAAGGTTGAGTTACAATGGGACTTCGAACTAAGTTAGGGGTAAGAATTCAAGAAGAGCTCTCAAATAATCAAACAGAATATGAAGCTTTGATAATGGGGCTCGAAATTTTGAAAGAGATGAAGGTCTCGAAGGTTGAGTTTTTGGGAAATTCACAATTAATAGTTAGGCAAATTGAAGGTGAATATCAGGTTTCATAAATCATATACCATTAATAATAATTTATGACTCTACCAGCTATTAGAATATGAGGTGTGAAGCTAAAAAAAAAAAAAAAACATGTAACTTATCTCGAAAGAAATCGTGCTTTACCATGAATTTTTGGTTGCGCAACCTCCCTTCTTCCCTCTCTTCTCTTCTCTTAATTGGAAAGTGTGTATTAATTAAACATTAGAAGATACGTAAGTAAGAGAACACCACAGCAGAGAATCGATGCAGTACTAACATGATGAATTATGAATGTACTCATTTTACTCAATCATAGTGATGAAGATATATAGCATGTAAGCTTGTTATCTCCACCGAAAAGCTTCTGCTTACAGGAACACCCCATACCCTTTGCAGAAAAAACTTCCTTTATACACAATCTAGACGGCACCGTTTCGCAGCCATACCTCGATCCACGACCCGCCCTCTACCGAAAAGCTGCTACTGAGGGGAATACACCATACCGTTTGCAGCAAACTTTCCTCCATATTCAAATGATTTTGGTCCACGACCTGCCCTCCACCGAAAAGCTGCTACTGAGGTGAACACACTCTACCGTTTACAGCAAAGTTTCCTGCATACTCAAATGAAGCGGTGCCGTTTGGCAGCAAAAGCCCCTCCACAATACCCCGCTTTGCTTACCGAGGAAACGTATGAAGAAAGAGTACTCAGGTGCCAGCTTTTCTTTTGACCAGAAGAACTTCGAGACCTTCATCTCTTTCAAAATTTCGAGGCCCAATATCAAGGTCCACGGGACTACAATACACCAAGACAGTACCAAACAACCGCCTAAGACTCGAAGGTATATGAAAGTTCGACGCTTTAAATAAGCAGCTCTCAATTTTGATCAACTCAAAATTGTTACTTCTCGGATAAGTTTAGAAGTCATTGAATATATTTGGTGCACCGCCTTTCGGAATCAGATTAGATAAAAAACTGTGGCTCCATTTTTGTTTCCTTAAGTTTTTTTCTCTGCGACTGATTCTAAAATCTGGAAGGTATGTAAGATTTTTTATGTTTTTCATTCAATTTGTTTTCCTAATTCAGTAAGATTGGATGCAATATTTTTTATTTTATTTTTTTAGATGGGCAAATTTCTGGATTTGTCTGATGATGTTGTGACAAATGGTGTTTTACGTAAAATTTTAGTGGACAGTGATGGATACAAATCATTTGGTCTTCTTTGTTGCACGTAAGTTGCTTTATAAATATTTAATATTTGATATGTTTTTGATTATTTGGCTCTGATGAATTAAATTATATTTATTTTGAGTCTATTATCAGTATATATTATCATGGTGCAGGTGTAAATATTTCAATAGGTCTATGCTGTCTGAGAGTCATTTGAAAAATATTAATCTACGGAAGGCACCTTTTTTCAGTACCAACTCCCTAGCTTCTTACCGTTCCTTTATCGAGAGATGTGCAGCTGCTAGAAACATAGATGCTCTCTATATAGCAGGCGTAGTAAGTTGATTTAATGTTTATTTTATTTTAAATACTTATCTCATGCATGTTATGAATAGAAAAAATTATAATGGTGTTCAATAAAGAAAGGGCTTTTAGAGGAATGCGATTTTTCTCATCTTAGAAATATAATGTAGATTGTTCGAGAATATTTAATCAATTTATGTATGTGCATGTAGAGTCAGTGTTTTCTAATGGGGCAAATTCCTCATGGAGTAAGAATGCTTGCTGATGCACATGATATCGTAATTGCTGAAGAATGTCCGTATTCCGTCTGTAGTGAGATTAAGTATGCATTATGGCTTTTTATGTGGCCATACGTAGAGCTAAGCGAAGTCATGTTCCAAATTTATAGCTCTTTAGCAGCAAGTCATCGTTTTAATTTACAATCATTTTGTAGAGAACTGTTGGATACACTAATTGTTCATCCGATCATGCACCATAATATGGCACCAGTTAAGTGTAAATGCGTTGAAGATAAGTGTGGTGGTGAATGCCTCTCTGTTGTGTCTCGTCAGTATTGGTTTGAAGGGTTTTGCTGCAACAAGTGTACTGGCAACAGGGAATATCTCTATTTTAGTAGAATGCTTGAGTTAGCTTGGATCGAGCAGAATCCTTAAGTTGGGATTAGTCCGTGTTGCATCTGTAAAGAACTAAGTTTTTTTATTATATATTTATTATATTCATGAATATACAGTTGTAGTTGATTTAGTGTTTTGAGACTGTTATGGGAAATATATTTTTGTCACTGTTTGGTATATATATATATATAGATATATATTATTCTACTATAAGGTCGACCTTGCATAACCTTATGTAAAGTCGACTCCATATCTCCAATTTTAGAAGATTATTTGTAAAATTGATCTTTGGATTAGATGCTCCCACTCAGAATGTCATGGCTGTAAAAAATTGTAGTGATCTGACGGTTAGTTTTTTAAATATGCAATTGCGAAAATATGCAACTTATTTGTTATTCAAAAAATCACAATTGTTTTTTAACGCTAGTTATTTGAAAATCCAATTGTTGGATCACTGCGATTATTCGCGGGCATGACATAAAGAGTGAAAGCATGTAATTCGGCGATAAGTTTTATGAACTGTCTTCTAAAATTGGAGATATGGAGCTTACCTTGCATGCCTTATGCAAGTTTAACTTTATAGTAGAATGATTTATATCCATACACACACACATAAACACACATAAATAAAGATATTTATGCATCCATTATATGTGTAACGAATTGAATTTCATATGAACAGAGTCGATATTTTCTCACTGAATTAAGTGAGGCGGAAGGATTGCTTATGATAAACGATGCATATAATGAGAGTAAGTTGATGCAGTATTCATCAGAAAGTAAAAGAGTTCAGTATGCATTGTGGCTTTTATTAATGCCACATTTGAGTGGATGCGAAGCTGCAGCGGAAATCTTTACTTCACTATTTTCTACATTTGGTTTTAATCTTCTTGATGAATGTAATGAATTGATAAACAAGCTACAATTGCATCCTATCAAACGAACGGCTATGGCTACAGTGAAGTGTCCCTGTTCTAAACGAAGGTGTCAAAGTATGTGCACTGTAGTTATTGAACGTCAGCATTGGGAAAAAATTTTTTGTTGTATGGAGTGTTGTCTTATTAGAGAATACTTGTTCTTTGTAAGATCACTTAAGGTTACCTCATTTGTGCAACCCGGTCAGTGAATGGTATGTTGTTTCAGCTGTAGTTATATAAATTTGACATTGTAACGGGTTATTATTAAGATTGAAGGCAGTGAAAACACATTAGGATAAAACTTTATAAATTCACTAATTCATATGTTTTCACTATGCTAAGTTATTTCAGCGTGAATATAAAATTTATGAAAAACACTAAGTTATTTCATCGTGATTATTAAATATGCTATGTATTTTCACTGTATCTTTTTTATAACTAATGTCAACCATTTTAGGCCTGTAACTCCTTATAAAATCCAATGAAAACTTACTGGGAATATCAGTGAAGGTTGCAAGATGCTCCATGTAAAGACATACAAATATTCCACAATCAACACTGCATGAAAGAAAGTTCGGGTTCGTCGAGAATTCTAGGAAGGCGGTTCTTCTCACCAGTGTCATCCTCGAGATTTATCTCAAGGGGTGAAATCTATTCCACTGTCTCGAGGTTATATTATTATTAGTAAATTCAATGTTAATTTCAAAGGGGACGAGATTAGCTCGAACCGTACTGGCAACAATTTTATGTGATTATTGATTATATTTATATAATAACTGTTTCCATTGCATTTCTTTAAATTTATTGCTTATTTATCTATTGTTAGGATTAATTAACTTGACCTGTCTCCCTAAAAAGTCCTCTTCATTGAGGCATTCGAACCCCATCACCTGGTCTTTCATAAAAAAAAAAAAGACTCGAACTATCTCAAAGTGGCTCGAACGCCTAAAATTTTTAAATGAATCAAGAGTTTCATACCAAATTAAACCTTAAAGCAGATACAGCAAAAGAACATATTTTGGGAAAATAACGCTTATTATCCTACTATATGGGAAAATAAAGCACAATAAAATAAAAACACCATTTCCCAAAAATGACATGTAAGCTTTATAAGAATCATTTCGAATCTGCCCTAGCCCTAGCTAATATCTATCTTCGAATTAACAGCTGAAGCAACCAATCCATCAGGGCCTCGAGATAAGTTCAGCAACTCTTGATCAATAACAGAGTTGTATATATTTTTAGTTTACTGAGATGGGAAAGAGCTCAAGAAAATTACAATGGTTGCTTTCACAAGCTAAGGTTTATTTTGGTATGAAACTGTTGATTCAATTAAAAAATTTAGGCGTTCGAACCACCTTGAGGTAGTTCGAGTCCTTTAAATTTCATTTTAAACAACATATCATCTGCAAAAGAACATATCATCTGCATACCAAAAAGTTACTCCACTTTTATTTGACCACTAAGGTTGAGTTACAATGCGACTTCGAACTAAGTTAGGAGTAAAAATTCAAGAAGAGCTCTCAAATAATCATACAGAATATGAACCTTTGATATTGGGGCTCGAATTTTTGAAAGAGATGAAGGTCTCGAAGGTTGAGATTTTTGAAGATTCACAATTAATAGTTAGGTAAATTCAAGGTGAATATCAGTGTTTAAGTGATAATTTAATTCACTATTACTTACTGTGAAGCATCTCCTATATTGGTTCGAGGAAGTAAGTATTACTTATATTGGGGCTCGAATTTATTGCTTATTTATCTATTGTTAGGATTAATTAACTGGACTTGTCTCCCTAAAAAGTTGTCTTCATTGAGGCATTCGAACCCCATCACCTGGTCTTTCGTAAAAAAAAAAAAAAAGGACTCGAACTACCTCCAAGTGGTTCGAAGGCCTAAAATTTTTAAATGAATCAAGAGTTTCATACTAAAATAAACCTTAAAGCAGATACAGCAAAAGAACATATTTTGGGAAAATAACTGTTATTATCCTACTATATGGGAAAATAAAAACACCATTTCCCAAAAATGACATGTAAGCTTTATAAGAATAATTTCGAATCTCCCCTAGCCCTAACTAATAATTGCTCACAAAAAGCTATAGTATCTTGGGTTTTATTCCTTACTGCCATTGATTTCTTCAAGTCTGTCTTCGAATTAACAGCTGAAGCAACCAATCCATCAGTGCCTCGAGATAAGTTCAGCAACTCTTGATCAATAACAGAAAGCTTGTTATCAACTATAAGATTGCATAGTAATGGCAGAAGTCTAGAAGGAATCTGTGGGGCCCATCAGTCAGGATTTAAAATGAAATGGTTAATAAGAAGACATGGGTATTTTGGCCTTCAATAACCAAAGATTGCATAGAATATGCAAAAAGATGCCAAGCTTACAAGATTTGGAATTCCCCGAACTATGACAGTAGACCATGGTACTGTATTTACCGGGGAACAAGTTAGGGAATTTACCCAAGAATTAGGTATAACCCTCACTCATACCCTAGTAAATGGCATGAAACTCTGGTGGATGTCCTTTGGGCACATCGAACTTCAAGAAAATCAAGTACTGGTACTACCCTTTTTACCTTAACATATGGGCATGATGCAGTTTTGCCAATAGAAATAAATATAAAAAGTCTAAGGATTCAGAAGCAGGAAAAGTTATCAAAAGAAGAATATCAGCATGCTATGCTCCTGGAGTTAGATGGAGTGGAACAGGCCAGAATAGATGCTCTCAATCACCTCGAGGTGCAAAAGAGGATCATATCAAGAGCATATAATAAGAGGGTTCGAGCTAAAAACTTTTGTGAAGGGGATCTGGTATGGAAGGTAATATTACAAGTAGGAACAAAGGACCCTCGAGATGGAAAATGGTCCCCTAATTGGGAAGGACCTTTCCAAGTGCACAAAGTGTTAAAAGGAGGGGCATACCATTTGCGAAATTTAAATGGATATGTTCACCAAAGGAAATGGAAAGTTCTTAAAAACTTATTATCCTTCTATATGGGAAAATAAAGCACAATAAAAAAAAAAACACCATTTCCAAAAAATGACATGTATTTTCATTAATAATCAAAATGGATATACATAAGTAAGCAAGAAAGCTTTACAAGAGTAATTTGGAATCTCCCCTAGCCCTAGTTAATAATTGCTCACAAAAAGCTATAGTATCATGGGCTTCATTTCTCACTGCCATTGATTTCTTCAAGTCTGTCTTCGAATTAACAGCTGAAGCAACCAATCCATCAGTGCCTCGAGATAAGTTCAGTAACTCTTGATCAATAACAAAAAGCTTGTTATCAACTACAGTCATCTGCTCCTGTAGCTCCTTGATCTGATCTGCAATTTGTTGTTTAGATTGAAGGAGTTGTTGCTTTGACAAAGAAGTTGACTGCAACTGAGCATTATGATCTTTGAGTCGATCAAGAACCATTCTGGTATCATTTTCTAGCAGTTTGAATTGACCAAGAGAGGCTTGAGCGGCATGAGCATTGATGGCAGCATTTTGAAGAGAAGAAGGGAGTGGAGTGAGAAAAATTTTTGTAGCATTAGAGATCTCAGAAGAAGAGGCCAAAAAGGTGCAGGCCTTTGAAAAAGAATCAAAGGCCGCAGAATCAAGAAAGAAAGGAAGAGATTGGTTAAGAGCATTCTGAATTAGTAGCTGGGCTTGGAGTATCTCTTTATTTTCTATTTTCGGTCTAGGAAGAATTTCCTCAGCATCAGAAAGCCAATCCTCAGTAAGAATGGCTTCGATGGAAGGAAATTGAAGAGAAGAGTCAGGAAAAGAAGGAGATTGTGGGCCTATAGGGATAGGAGAAGGAGAATTTACAGATGTTGAAGGTGGAAGTGGACTCGAACTTATAGGAGTTGGAGACAAAGGTTTCACTGGAGAAGGAACAGGAGGTGAAGATGGTATTTCAGAAGGTTCATTAACCCCAATAGAATGAGGGGTTAATGGAACTTGAAGAGAAGATTGGTGAGGAATTATGGCCAAAGAAGAAGTTGGCCTAGGGGAAGCTGGAGAAGAAGAAAAAGTAGGAGAAGGAGGAGAATTTGCAGAAGTTGAAGGCGGAAGTGGACTCGAACTTATGGGAGTTGGAGACAAAGGTTTCACTGGAGAAGGAACAGGAGGTGAAGATGGTATTTCAGAAGGTTCATTAATCCCAATAGAAGGAGGGGTTAATGGAACTTGAAGAGAAGATTGGTGAGGAATTATGGCCAAAGAAGAAGTTGGCCTAAGGGAAACTGGAGAAGGAGAAAAAGTAGGAGAAGGAGGAGAATTTACAGAAGTTGAAGGGTGAAGTGGACTCGAACTTATGGGAGTTGGAGACAAAGGTTTCACTGGAGAAGGAACAGGAGGTGAAGATTCGTGAGGAATTATAGCCAAAGAAGAAGTTGGCTTAGGGGAAGCTGGAGAAGAAGAAAAAGTAGGAGGAGTGGGTCGAGGAGTGATAGTTATTCCAGGATGAGAGATAATAGAAGCTGTCACCTGAAATAATTAACTTTGAAAAATTAAACATATAAAAAAGCAAAGAAATCCGATTGATTTAAAACAAAACATATGTTTAAAAGAAATTTATACCTGTTCGAATAGCCTTTTTGGGGCAGATCTTTTCCTTTTTAAAAGGCCTGTTGATTGCTCAGAAGCCTTCTCCTCAACAACAGCAGCTTCATCGGTAGGATGAAATTCAACAGGGGGAGAAATTGAAGGAATAGTAGGGAGCTGAGAAACTTGTTTTTCAACTCGAGGTCTCTTATTGCCTTTTTCCTTGGTGGTTTTCTTGATCAAGGCAATAGGTTTAGTGTCCTCAGAATCTTCAGAGCTTTCTGAAACAACAACTAAACCTCGAGGAGGATTCCTACGAGATGGAATGGCAGTTGGAGGAGGAAGAAGTGCAGGCTTCGCAATGGTTATTGAAGCTGACTTCGAACTACCTAGATAATCAAGAAAAAGAATTAGCAAACTATTACATATATCAGAAACACGAAAAAAATAAAAATAAAAAAATAAAAAAGAGAATGTACCTTTGCTTTTTGATTGTCCTGTAAACAAAGCAGCTCCAAGGTGATCAACATCCTCTGCAAAGAAGAGAGCTCGAATGGTATCCCACCACTCTGCAAAGGCTGGAAGAGTTGATGGGAACCATGTATGTGCCACATAATAAGGGTACTCAGCTTTGTTGGCATTGAATCTGACAGAGAGCTCGATGAAGTCCTCTCGGCGAGTTAAGTGTTCTCGACCCAGCAATAAAGGGTTAGCAACACTGATGTAAGGAAGAGGAATGGCTTGAACAAACCCAAATTGCCTGGCAAATTGGGAAGGAATGTAGACTTCAGCTCCTCCAGAAAACACTACCACAGTCTTGTGCTTCGAGATAGCTTTAGTACTATGAAATCCCATTTGAATATCTCTTCGAACTAAAAAATTGTCCCATTCGGGCTTAAATGTATCATCAGTGTGGTTGAGAGATTGCTTAAAAGTTTTCAACCAAAGGGGACCCAGCAAAGAGTTGCGAAAAGGATTAAAGAAAAGTATTGAAGGGTTTGGGTCAAGAGAATAAAAATAATGAAGGCAGTTCAAAAAAGAATTGGTTTTTGGAGGGACATTTAAAAGAGCCTCTCCATAACAACAGCCATAAGGAGGCTCATCAGAAGAAAAAGAAAGGCCAAGAGCAGGAAAATAAGCCTGAAGCCAGAGCTGAAGAATCCATAAGGGACCTCCAGTTTTACTGGTAAGACCAGCAGAACAAAGCTCGAAGCAGGTTCTATATAGATGAGCTAAAACTAAGCAAGCTAAAGGTAATTCTTTACCTGATGCTAGTAGTTTTGCAAGAGGGATGTATTGAGTAACTACTCTTTGAGACCGAGAGCAGAAAAGACACCGGCAGAGCCAGAAGAGAAGGAAGGCACAATGTTCTCTGTCAGATACTTGAGGAGCTACACCCATATGATCTCGAATGAAGGTCGAATAAGCTAAAGCAGCTGAAGAAGTGTTGATGTCGAAATCAAAGTCAATCTCTGGAAATGGTAAAGGTGTAAATTCATCACCTCGAGCCTTCAAACCAGTGAGCTCACAGATATCAAGAACTGTTGGACCCATAAACCCACAGGGGAAAATAAAAGTATTACAAGAAATAGACCAGAAGCACAGAGCACTGGCTATAAGGGGTTTATCACTGGGAAATTTGCGAGTCGAAAGTTCAATGGCCTCGAAGATGCCAAGTCTTTTCCATACTTCCCCCTTAAAAGGTTTAAGCCGTGCTACCCAATCATTCCACGAGGATGCAGGTGTAGGCCAATGATCGATCGTTGTGGTAGGTCCCCAATCAGAAAAACCCAAGAGACGAGTTTGACATAAAAAGGGCTCTTGACCATGAATTGGTGGGTAGAGATTGGCAATCGATTCATCAATATTCTTCAGAAAACACGGACCTAATGCCCTAGTGGTAGCATTAGAAAGGGAGGAATCATAGATATATTCCACATCAAGAGTGACGGGAGAAGGATCATCATCAGGTTTTTCAGACCTACATGCTTCTTCGAGGGCCTTCACATTTTCTTTAAGAGCAAGATTGAAAGCTTTAACAGTAACAGTAGGGATTTTAGATGAAGACGCCATGAAAATGAGAAGGTTTTTGACTAAGGACAGCGATGGAATAGAGAGAATACAAAAAGTTTGAGAAAACAGAAGAAGAATATGAACAGTAAGGAATGGCGGCAGGGAATGATGGTCTTTAAATGATAAACTGACAATCAAGAGAAAAACGGCTATAGAAGAGGAATAGATACCGCTAATTATTATTTTTTTAAAATATTTAATTAGCGCGGGGGGTACGGTAAGCCATCTTTTAAGAACAACCAGTAATTGGATGACACGTGTTAAATTAATACAATTTAAATTATTGTTAAAACATTTTTAACCTCAGCCAGTAATTGGCTGACATGTGTTAAATAAATAGAATTTAAAACATTAATAAATCATTTTTAACACCAGCCATTAATTGGTTGACACATGTTACAGATACAAAAGTTGAATCTAAATCTAAATATTAAAATGATAAGGTGGTATATTTCAAAATACAGAGAGATAAGATTCATATCTCTATAAATCCCTCAAAGCTTCTTTCTTCTTCAAAGAAAAGTATATTTGGGAGCTCTACTGCCGCTGACCATCAAGGTTCCGCAGTGGGGTCATCATCGATCACAGTTCGAGGTTCGAACAGTTTCAAGGGTACAGAAAGAGAAAGCAAGAACAAGGAGTCAAGATAGCTCGAGGAGGATATAAACCTTTGGGAAGTACTCGAAGGAAATTCTTTAAAAGAAAGTTCGGTTTCGTCGAGAATTCTAGGAAGGCGGTTCTTCTTACCAGTGTCATCCTCGAGATTTATCTCAAGGGGTGAAGTCTATTTCACTGGCTCGAGGTTTTATTATTATTACTAAATTCACTGTTAATTTCAAAGGCAACGAGAGAAGCTCGAACCCTACTGGCAACAATTTTTTCTGATTATTGATTATATTTATATAATAATTGTTTCCATTGCATTTCTTTAAATTTATTGCTTGTTTATCTATTGTTAGGATTAATTAACTTGACCTGTCTTTCTTCCTAAAAAGTCCTCTTCATTGAGGCATTCGAACCCCATCACCTGGTCTTTCATAAAAAGAAAAAAGGACTCGAACTACCTCAAGGTGGTTCGAGCGCCTAAGATTTTTAATTGAATCAACAGTTTCATACCAAAATAAACCTTAAAGCAGATACAGCAAAAGAACATATGATCTGCATACCATATGGAGCTACAATCTGTCTTCATTCATGCACATAGTTAAAATATGATTATCATAATAAACTCCACTTTTATTTGACTACTAAGGTTGAGTTACGATGGGACTTCGAACTAAGTCAGGGGTAAGAATTCAAGAAGAACTCTCAAATAATCAAACAGAATATGAAGCTTTGATATTGGGGCTCGAAATTTTGAAAGAGATGAAGGTCTCGAAGGTTGAGATTAGTTCGAACAGTACAATCAACACTGCATGAAAGAAAGTTCGGGTTCGTCGAGAATTCTAGGAAGGCGGTTCTTCTCACCAGTGTCATCCTCGAGATTTATCTCAAGGGGTGAAGTCTATTCCACTGGCTCGAGGTTTTATTATTATTAACAAATTCACTGTTAATTTCAAAGGGCACGAGATTAGTTCGAACCGTACTGGCAACATTTTTTTTTTATTATTGATTATATTTATATAATAATTGTTTCCATTGCATTTTTTAAAATTTATTGCTTATTTATCTATTGTTAGGATTGATTAACTTGACCTGTCTCCCTAAAAAGTCCTCTTCATTGAGTCATTCGAACCCCATCACCTGGTCTTTCATAAAAAAAAAAAAGTACGCGAACTACCTCAAAGTGGTTCGAGCGCCTAAAATTTTTAAATGAATCAAGAGTTTCATACCAAAATAAACCTTAAAGCAGATACAGCAAAAGAACATATTTTGGGAAAATAACGCTTATTATCCTCCTATATGGGAAAATAAAGCACAATAAAATAAAAACACCATTTCCCAAAAATGACATGTATTTTCATTAATAATCAAAATGGATATACATAAGTAAGCAAGAAAACTTTATAAGAAAAATTTCGAATCTCCCCTAGCCCTAGCTAATAATTGCTCACAAAAAGCTATAGTATCTTGGGCTTCATTCCTCACTGCCATTGATTTCTTCAAGTCTGTCTTCGAATTAACAGCTGAAGCAACCAATCCATCAGTGCCTCGAGATAAGTTCAGCAACTCTTGATCAATAACAGAAATCCAGGATCAGAGATAATAGAAGTTATCACCTGAAGTAATTAACATTAAAAAATTAAACATATGAAAAAGCAAAGAAATCCAATTGATTTAAAACAAAACATATGTTTAAAAGAAATTTATACCTGTTCGAATAGCCTTTTTGGGGCAGATCTTTTCCTTTTTAAAAGACCCGCTGATTGCTTAGAAGCCTTCTCCTCAGCAAGAGCAGCTTCATCGGTAGGATCAGCTTCAACAGGGGGAGAAATTGAAGGAATAATAGGGAGCTGAGAAACTTTTTTTTCAACTCGAGGTTTCTTCTTGCCTTTTTCCTTTGTGGTTTTCTTGATCAAGGCAATAGGTTTAGTGTCCTCAGAATCTTTAGAGCCTTCTGAAACAATAACTAAACCTCGAGGAGGATTCCTATGAGATGGAATGGTAGTTGTAGGAGGAAGAAGTGGAGGCTCCGCAATGGTTATTGAAGCTGACTTCGAACTACCTAGAGGAACTTACATTCAATATCTCTACCATTTTCCAAGGCCTTGCAATAAGAGTTGTCTGATAAATATGTATTTTCTTTCAAAAGGGATCAAAAAAAAAAGGAACCCATCAATTAACTTGCATGTGCCAATTCCAATATTTCATGGAACACAATGTTAGCAGTGCAGTCGCTATTCACATCACCTTTTATTGCTGGTCTAATGAGCACTTTAACATTTGATGCCTCAGTTGCTCTTGACAGAGCAACATATAATTGACCATGTGAAAAAACAGGATGCGGTAAGTAAATGCCAACTTTTTCCAGAGTCTGACCTTGAGCCTTATTAATTGTCATAGCAAAGCTCAATCTAATTGGAAATTGAACTCTCTTAAACGGGAAAGGATATTTTTCTGTTTTGTTTGGTAAAATTGGTATCCTTGGTATAAAAACTCTATTTCCTTTATGATGGCCTACAGCTATTTCAGCATCGATAACATTGCGTTCAAACCTACGGCATATCAATCTAGTTCCATTAATAATCCCTTAGAAGGATCAATATTCCTAAGCAAAATTATTGGACAGTTAACTTTCAGAATTAAGTGGTGTGGTGGATAACCATTGGGGGTCAATTGATTCAAAAACTCTTCTTCAAACATAAAATTTCCATCACTCTCGCTGGAGACACCCTCGTCACGACTAAAATAGTTCTTCTCTTTCCCGGGGAATTTACCAATTAGTATCTGATTAAGTTCATCAACAAATTGATTCTTTGGTGTAAGAATAGCTCTATCGACAACAAAGGACAAATCTTCTGAAAAGCTCTCAATATTTGGAAAAATAGCATCAATCAAGTTATGTACACTGAGTTCATCATCCCTAGAATCTATTAAAATGTTACATGGAAGCCTAATTTCATTTCCAATTACATTTAGTTCCGTTCCATTTCCAACACGCAGTAAAAAATCACAAAAATTTGGATCTGTTTTTGCTCTCATATTTTGATGAAGAGTCAGAACCTCGAACTGAGACCATAAAAGAGATTTAACAAGTGAACAATTTTTTGTCTCCTCAATAGTAGATTTAGGTACAACGGGTAACACTTGCCGAAAATCACCACCAAACACAACCACTTTGCCACCAAATATCTTATCATTGTTCATGAGATCTTGCAACATACGATCCAAAGCCTCCACGGAATGGCGTTTAGCCATGGATGCTTCGTCCCATATGAGTAATTCTGTTACGCGCAATAGTTGTGTCAATCCACTTTGCTTACTTATGCTACACGTTAAGCTCTCATCGGCATCAATTCGTATTTTGAACCGCGAGTGAGCTGTCCGTCCACCGGGTAAAATTGATGCAGCTACACCAGACGTTGCAGTTGCAAGTGCAATCCGATGAGTTGATCTAAGAGTTGTCAAAAGTGCTCGATAAAGAAAAGTTTTTCCTGTTCCGCCAGGACCGTCTATGAAAAATGCTCCTGGTTTTTTTTCATTTATTCTACACATGATAGCATCATAAGCTTTTCTCTGTTCAAAATTAAGCATTGCCATTGAATGTAAATCAAAATCCGAAACTGGTATAGTTAATTCTTCCATTATTTCTCTGTTCGCTAATTCAGCAGGACTCAAAGAGAACGTTCCTGATGCTATATGATAGTCATCCAATTTTCTTCCCATTGATTCCAAAGTAGCATCAATGCTACGGAGAACCAATATCTTACTCAAAGAAGGAGACATCGTTGGATTTTGTAAAAAGTCCTCAGACATTGGCTCAACAAATTGTTGGAATAATTTTTTGGGGTCCACGGGACTACAATACACCAAGACAGTAGCAAAAAGCCGCCTAAGACTCGAAGGCATATGAAAGCCCGACGCTTCAAATAAGCAGCTCTCAATAGTGGAATCACAATAAAGAAGCCCACGTAACAATGCTGCTTCTCTATAACTCGAAGCTACATTCTGATCAACTACAAGCAAATCATTAAATGAAGTAGGTCCTTTCACGTGATTAAGGAGGAGCCTCAAATAGAATCTCTCACCCTCAGATGGATTCACAGTGACAATTCTACCCAATGCTCTTCCTTGCTTTCGTGGAGTCCACATTCTATCCCTTCTATTCCACACGTAGTGTTCAGGGTAATCCCTATAAAAATATTGCCTAGATGCTTCACTGGATCGATTCATTTCAAAAAATTCAGTTAACATTGTTCGCTGCAAAAATTTGTTCCTAGCAATAGCCTCCAAACTATCAGAAGATTTGAAACAAATAGTCTGTCTATCTTTTAAATGCAATTGAAGCGAAACAACATTTGGAACAATTTCATTCATGTCAAAGCTGTATATCCTCCATATTGCTTCAGGAGGACTTATCCAACGACCCGACTGAAACTGATTAATTTCATCGACTACCATTGTACTCTCATTGGTCACTATGTTGAAAGCAACCCGATCGTGTCCCTTATAAATATACTTATATATGTATTTAACAGCTTTTATTGTTGAACATATTTCCACGTTCAAGTGACAATCATATTTGGCCAGCAAATATGGATTATAAGGAATAACCCATGTGTTGTCCAAATCATGCCCTCGAACTCTAAGACAATCACCATTGTTCCGGCGCCTATAAATTGGATACGAATTTTTATCCTGTCTTGTTTGCTCACAAAAAACCTTTGGATAGTTATTCTTACAAGTTCCACTTTTCATGCAAACATTAGAAGAGTTTAATTGACCACATGGACCATGCATCATGTGACGGTGCACTGCACCACGTAAGTGTGGATTTGATTTTGGAGGGATCTCAGCAGAAACATAAGCATCGTATGCGGATGGTGAAATAATCTTTGCATTTTTTTTTAATATAATTAAAAAATGAACATATGGAAGTCCCCTTTTTTGAAATTCCACAACATAAACATACCCAGCAACAGGACCAAATATTTCTTTTTTAAAGAGATCATGTTTCAGTTCCTCGAGCTTCGATCGAAATACTCGAGCAACTAAATCAGGCCTATTCTGAGCTTCCTCATTTTTAGAGATGAGATTTTTTATCTCTGGTCACGAAGGGTTACAAGTCATTGTTATAAACAAATCCGGCTTACCCAATTTCTGGACAAGAGTCATTGCATCAGTAAACCTTCGACGCATATCCCTAGGTCCACCAATAAATGTTGCTGGGAGAATAACCCGACGACCCACTGATTCACCCCGCGTTTCTCCACGGGTAATACCATCAACCAAGCCCTCATACAGCTCAGCTCGTATGAGTTTCTGGTTAAGGCGAAAAAAATCAAGGCGAGAACTCTCGAGTTTAATATAAATGTCAATGACAAATTGTTGAAAAAGCCGTCCACATCGAAGCAGCAGCGAAGGGGAATCCTTCCTCATTTGAAACTTGTAGCAATAATACTCCCTTGCAGAGACGTTCACACGTTGATGGCTTTTAGAACGTTCAAGCACTGAATTCAATTCAGTCAGGAAATGGAAGTATAACTACAATTAAATTTAATGCAGCAACAAAAAGAGAGAAAATAACATAGATAGGTAAATTCTTATCATAAGAACCAATTACCTTCTAATTCTGCTGCAATCACTTCCTCAATTGAAGTAACACCATGTACATTAACTATCTCATCATTGAGATAAACTTCACTTCTACATACCTTATGAACTCTCTTGATTCCAGTATGCCAACCATTCTCCCCACGTGGAAATAGGATAGGATACTGTAGAGGATCATAACAACCAAAAAAATAGTTGACTCTATGTTTACTATCTTGATGAGTATGAACAACTATATCACGATGACTGGAAGAATCAGAATCACCATTTTCTGGCCAAATAGCAGCAACCTGAGATACAGTAGGAGAATTGTAGACACGCTGATCTAACCCTGCATTATTTTTTATAACAATCGTTTGGTTCTCTAAATCAGGTATAGAAGCAAGAGATCGAAGGAAAACTGCATATGGATTTAATCGAAGCATGGACATGATTAAAGCAACGACAGAAGGTTTAACTCTTTCTGACTGTACCAATCGATTCTCCAATTCATGATCCGTATCATAAAAATACAATTGAAGATAAGACGGTGAACCATTTGATGGAATAAGTTCATCAATATAATGATAAATCTGACCCTGAACTCTAAATGTGTAAACACCATTATTTCGCTTACACAAGCCACCATCAAATGTGACACCTAATGATGTAAAAGAAAAGACACTGTTGTAAGTTCGTATATATGTCCTAAAAGACACAGGATCTGGCTCATCGGACGTCAGTAAATAGACAAGTTCAGGTGGGGGTTCACTGCATGCAAGCTTAATTTTGCCCTCTGAACAGCAGAAACTCTTTGTTTCACGATGAAAACGAAACGCTCCACAATACTGGCACGGACGTTCATTTGGAAGTATATAACATTCATCTGGAACGGGTAGGAGTGGCATAACCAGAGCACTTAGATGGCCACCCACTGTAGGTCGAATACTCGAGCTACAAAAATGATTAAACGAAGAAGAGACACTTCCACAGCCAGCTTCACCACGTTCATGGGCCAACGATGATGAACCTAATACCAAACACAGATGATAACCCCACCAATAAATAACACAGGTCTATAAAATCAAAATGAAAAAACTATTTAGAAAAAAATCAATTTAAACAATACCATATTCACAAGTATCAACAGGTACAGCAGACACCTGGTTCTGACCACCAATCTCTATTCTACGCCTTTTATTTCCTTTATACTTGCTTACTACAGCGGGATCACCTACATGCATTAGAAATCATTGAAGCACGAAGTGAAAAAAAAAAAATTCCAACTAACGTCGCTAAAAAGGTCAAAGCATTCCACGAGAGCAAAGTGCTTACATTCTTGCGAGAACCTATCTCTCGCATACCTCTGTTTCTCATATAGTCGTTTCCTACCCTTTTTATCAATGGCCGAACCGTTCATCTCTTTTGCTAGCAAAAAGTAACAACCACAATTCAATAAATTAAACATTAAGCATAAACTGTAAAAGGGACTTTCATTGGGACACTTCCGTTTACTGTTGCATGTGCCGTTTTGTTTTGCTGCATGTGCCGTTTTGTTATATACATGCACACACATACCAAAGATGCTTTCCAATTGACCCACTTTTTAACAGAAATATGTATCTTCATACCATGTTTTACATTCAAAACTCGACCGCAAGCCTTGAAAACGCCACTGTCTGCACCTCCTTCGCTGTCTCTGTCCCGGGATAAATGAAAGAAAATGACCTGAACCTCTCGAGCAAGAAATCTTTCTCACTCGCCTTTCTCCTCCCTCCTTCGCTGTCTCTTTCCTCCACCCTTCACCCTTCACCCTCCACCTCTGATGCGAATGAACCTGCTAGTGTGCAGGTCTCGCAGGACATGTCCCATCCCAAGCCGTTTGCTTGGGCAATACACCCTCATTTTATCACTCGAACCACACACGCCCTGAGTGCCCCACGAATACGAAGCCCCTAAACGGCGCCGTTTTGGTCCCAATGGCATTGCCCAA